>LYUA01001405.1:191614-204581 GCA_002093875.1 Calopteryx splendens | reverse complement strand
ATATATAATACTATATTGATCATTTACCTTAAATTTCAATTGTATACCTAATACTCTTGTTGCATAATTAATAGCAATTATCGTAGACACTCTTAGCTTGAAAGAGTTGAAGGCTTAGCAATTATTTATGATTCATGGAAATACTCCCCCTATAAAATTTTGTATGAAAGGTAGTAGAAATTGTGTAGCATTACCAAAACCCTTATTTTAGTATTCCTCGAATTTGTCCATAAAATATCAACTCCAGCCTCCAAAAACATAAGACGACCTGTCTTCCTTCTTTGTAGCTTAATTTATCTAGCAATATGCATTGTAGCATAAATTATTGTATTTTATAAATTGGTAACTACGTTATTGTTATCTTAATTCTTATTCCCTAAACGAGTGTACTGGCCGGCACAGTTATATGTTTAGTCCTTAATTTTTTCTTCCCTAAATTATTTATATTAGAAATCGCGTTCACAAGACAATTCTGGAGACTAATACAGATAAAATGATCTTTTCAAATTCAATTTCAGATACGATCTAAATCTCTAATTGGCAGTGGAGTAGAAGTGGGTGAAATGTCACTGTTCTCGCAACATTGTGCTTCGTGGAATACACACCTTTTTCCGCAAGATTTGCATTTTACTTCGTGTCCATGTGCCAGCTGTTATTCATCTCTCGTAAGTATTTAAGCCAGGTTCAAGTTTTGATTATGACCATTGTTTAATTTTGAGAGCCACATTAATTTGTTAACCGTACTAATGCATGTGTATGTAATAGACTAACTTATTATTTATTACAGTTAGTTATTAATATTTTAGGAGTTATGGAAATTAAAAATGTCAGGGATTAAAATTTGCTTTGAAGACCATCGAATATTAATATCAACTTGGTAAACAATTGATGTACCTATTTTTTCAATGTCTTAATTTTTTCTTAATTCATTATTATTTTAACATGAAGATGGTGAATTGTATGGCCATTATATTTCCTTTAAGATTATTGAAATTTAATTCTGAATGTGGCCATATAGTTTCGAAAATATTTGTAGAATAAGAAAAAAAAGATTTTGAATGAAAAAGGTTAAGTACCATTATTTACACTTTTTCCCCCATAGCTGAAAAATGTGTAAAAAATGTTTTACTCAAAAATATAAATAATCAAATTATTATTTTTAGTTATAATACTCATTAGTACTGACAGAATTGCAAAGCTGTGAACTCTTGAGTACTTGCATTATATATTGCGCATGTTCACTCTATCAGGGCGATGGATAATATATTTTTGGTTTATCCTTAACATTAACCTTAATGAATCTCACATAATTCGCAAAATGATTTAAGACTCCACTCACGATAAAATATGATAGTTCTTTGTGTCATGAAAAGTTTTTCCTCATGCATTTTTTACCGTAATAATTAATGCACATTGCACATTACGCCCAACTGTTAAAACTCATCCAATAACTAAAAAAGGCATCCCTTGTATAGTTGGCTGGTGAATAATGAATATTAAATAGAGAAAGAATTAAAGAAAACCAGTGGTATGAGTTCATTAACTTGCAAGCAAAGTTGAGTTTCCCACTGAGCATCTGAGCATATTGCGAGAATCTTAAAAATGATTTCTGACACATCTGGTTGATTTTATTCAAGTCGGATTTTATTCAAGACGAGAGTCATAGCCCACGTTCTCCACCTCGGTGAATGTCGTAGAGTTAAAAAAAAAATTCCGGGCCGAGATTGTATAGGGGGAAAAAAATGTCTTTCCTCCGCAAAAGCAAACGCCGCTGCAGTGATGAGAACGCGGAGGGCGGAGAGGAAGGGGATCTCCTTGAAGACAGATGAGGAGGGCATGAATAAAAACCCTGACGTATACATTAGTGCGTCCGTGAATCGAGGCGACGTGTTGCAGCCCCGGAAGAAGGCGGGGTCGAGAAGGCGGCTGGGGTAATATCAAGAAGGTGGGTGCGGGATGGGCGTCGGAAGAAAGACCTTTTTGGCGGCGTAGGGATATGGTCGATGGGGTGTGTTTAGGTGAAGGAGGGGGGTGGAGGGCCCTCACAGGATTTAGCGTGTGAAAAGCTGGGGCTAAGGGCGTGGAGAGGGGATCTAAGTCCCACATCTCCCTGCTCCCACACCCTTTTACTCTCCCCCGTCCCAACCCAATGGTAACCTCCTCCTGTTTACGGTTACTCCGAAATCGCAGTTACGAGCGACGCAGGTCTCGTAATTTTAAGGGGGGCGAGAGAGATGGGGCTGAGGAGGGCGGGAAGGAGGGTTTTGCAAGGCTGAAATACATTCGGAATGGGACGGCGTCTATTTGCGTAACCCAGATCGTGGCCGAGACACGACTTCACTACCCCCTCTACCCTCCCCCCCTTTCAATTCGTTCCTCATCCCTCTCCCCCAGAGCCGAGGTCGCCCATGGAGGGAGAGCGCGGAAGAACTTTTTCTGATATTTTTTTGGAAATTCGTGAGGCGCGCAAATGCGAATCAGTGTTGTGGGGGGAGGGGGATGGTTGCTGGGAAGGGCTATGAGGCAAGAGTGAGATAATCGTGACAAACGCCGAGAGAGTCCGGGTGGGAATATTTTCCGTCCGTAAGGAGCGAAGGGGGCATATTAAAATATGAATGAGGATAAGACTGCAAGAGTGGGAGTGGTAGATAGGGGCTGGGATGTTCGAAGGGACGGGGGAAGGAACGCGATGCCCGGTTGTATAACACCGCACCAAGTGCTTTCAGCAGCTACGCGAGTTGCATTTGCTCCTGTGCATTCGGGGATTTTGCAATTTCCGCCGCGCGAAATAGTCAAAAACCTGGCGCCTTCGCTCTCTTCATCCCTCGCTAAATTTACTTTTATTTTGTGGCTCCTGCAATCGACGACTTGATCTCCGTCGCGAATATAATGCGTTTTTCTTATGCTCCATGTGTCACATCTTTTCAACGCAATGAATAGAAATGAAATTAAGCTTGATTCATGATTTAAAATATGATTTTAACCCTGTGATGTTTTGACTTAATGTTTATTTTGCGCAAGGGATCATCAGAATATATTTAATTTTTATAACAAAACTATGCAGTGCGAATTACTGTATTCATAAAATATATTTTTAAACAATCTCTCTGCATAAGATCTATCTGTGTATTATAATGCAATAGGTTAATGGTATGGTGAAGCATTTTTTCTATACTGCAGTCGTAGTCCTTGTAAATAACCAGAGAGGTGTTGATACTTGATTGTTGAGTACTATCCACCGTTCTCGGTATAATCCAGGATTTTTTGTTCAATATCAAATGACAAAAAAACAAGAAACAATTCATTTACGCTGATTCGACGTTGATGGAATTAGTTAAATTAGGAACTGGGTTTCCTTCCATCTCAATAACATTGCTTTTCAAACCTATCTGGCTTACTCTTTGTGTTCACATAATCATTTTTTAAAAGAAATAAAAAAACGGAATGTTATGCATGTGAATCTCATCGGTATAGATAATTATATCATAACGCAGACTGATATTATTCTTTCTTGAAAATTAATCGAAAAAAATAAAAATCCTACAGAAATAACCAAACTAAAATCTTGATCATTAAAAATTTCGCTATCCACTGTGATTCAGATATTATTGAAAATAATAATTCGATAATGTTAATGGCGAAGAATATTACTTGCATAGAGTTTTGGTGAGAATCGTAGTGCTAATAGCTAATTTCATTTGTGGAACTAGAATTAAGCCTTATAATTTGGCAGATATAGGGTATGAAGGTGGTACTACTCAGATTATGGCTTTAATTCTAAATCTCTCCGTTGAACGTGACGTCAGTATTAGTGTACCACCTACAGGTTCAGAGTTAAACCCAGCACCACTATAGGGGTATCAAATACATAATAAAAACACAAGTAATCAGAACCCAAGAAATCGGTCTGGTATTTCATTGCGATATCCCATCGAACCAATTTCATTCCTCCTCAAAAATATGCTTCAGTTTCTTAGTGTGAAAATTTGTATACCAGTTAATTTGTAAAAGTAGTAGGTACTTGATTAAGTTTTTCAAGTTCCTGCGCATATATGTGAAACCCTCTTGATTCATCTTTAATTTCAGTATTCTAAGTTTCATAACTAAAAGAAAATAAGATACTGCCTTGTGGAGCACTATCCCAATTGCTCTACCAATCATATAGGGTGAGTCCCACGTCAAAGAGTGCGACCACGGGATACGAGTAAACGGGCTACTTCAGCTCTTGAAAAATATCATAACTTGTTAAAATATGTGTACCAACCTTTGAGATGTTTGAAAGGGTTCAAAAACTACGAGTCCCTTTCACCCTTTGCGTTTTTGGCTTCAATTTTGAGGAGAAACTTTGGTTCTTCCTTCGACCGCCAGGTAGAAATGCCATTATTTCCTTCGAAGCCCCACCTGATGAAGATGCTACCTCATGAAAGTTCGAGAACCTGCAAAAGCTTTTTCTTTCTCTCTCTCCCACCCTCTCTCTCTCCTACCCTCTCTCTCAGCATGTCTTTGGCACGGTTCGGTGCTCAAACTCGAAACTAAGTACATCTCCCCCAAAGGACTTTGCATATAAGTTGAAGTGGGGGATGGGAATGGAAGGAAGAAATGATGATGCGAGAAAGAGAGTAGAAGAAAATAGTGTTGAAAGTATTTTGAATCCGAGCCTTTTAGAAATCTGAATGAGTGCACTAGAGTTATTCAATATTTGAACAAACATATTTATAATTAAATTGTTTATCCATATTCAAGAGTTCATTCCTTCTCGAGAAGGTGAGGACTTGACGACCCCGTGCTATTTAACGTTTGTACTCAATTTTAAATGAGCATCACAAGTAGAGTTAAAGAATTGAGTTTTTTTTCCAATTTCGGTTTTCTAATACTTTTCAGAGACCTTGTGTGTTATGTAATGAATTAATATTTTCGGTAAAGTCATCTCCTTGAGACCCATTCATTATTCAAAACACTTAACTTTAGTGATCCGATCTTCAATATATTATGTATCGTAGAAATTGCAGATACCATACCAAAAGCAATTTGAATATTCCACTGATGCGTTTCCATTCGCAAAAGAAGGCATTCAACGGAGTACAAGAGGTCATAACCGATTACCACATTGCAAAAAATAAGAGTAGACTGGCGTGATAATTGGCTAATTCGAAGTCCTTTGTATGAATCCGATGGCAAAAGGAAGATTACTGGAAGGAAAATTGGGATGGATCGTGATACGCTGGGGTATAAGACAAGTTTGTCCGTTATTGCTACTTATTTTTCAATGCATGCTAAGGAAACTTTAGGGATGTTATGGGAAATACTTTTGCTGAGTATGAAAAAGCGTCGCAATATGACTAACTAGTTATATTTTTAGATGATAAAACCATAAAATAGTCCGGTATCCAAAGAAGTTTAGTTGCTAAGTACCTTACTGAAGCAATGCGAGAGAAGAATGGGTTGAAAGATTATCCACAAGAAAGCAAAGTAATGTGTATCTAAAGAAGTAAAAAGCTAATTAAATCATCTAACGAGGACGGAATAAACTAAAACTGACTGAGCAGCTCACGTATATGAGCGGTATTTTGGAGGATAATGGACGCACTGGAAGGCATATTAAGAGAATGGCATCGGCTAAAAACACACATTTGCAGGACTAAAGCAGCTATAAAATATACACTCAGTAATGACGTAAATAAATGATTAATAAAAACTTAAACATGAGTCTTTGATCTCAATCGATTAGTATTTTGAGGCAAGGGGGTGTGCATGGGCTAGAGACTTATGACTGAGAATTATGAGAGGTATACGATGGAGAGAATGAAAAAAAAACAAGTTATATACCGAGGAAGATTAACAAGCTAAAAACGAATTATTAACCACGATAGGAGGAGGAAGAGAAGTTCATGTTTAACTTGGAAGGGTACAGAAATATGGGATGAGAAAACATTGAGAGGTGAGTGTTGGGCGAAAAAGGCCATAAATGAATGTAGAATATAGGGGAAGCGGATTGAGAAAGCCAAGGCTTTAAATATGGCATGCATGCAGGTAGAACGTAAAAAGAACGAAATAATATAGGAATCCCAAAAGAAATTTCACGGGAAAAACATAACATAATAGTTGTTTTGGAACTGTTCAAACCGAATTTCAACTGGTAGACTACCTATGGCTGATTGTCAGTTTAATTCGTGATTGGGGTGCGTGAACTGTTCTACCACTTTCCTGAGGCAGTATTGTAACATTACTGATACCTTTTACTACCTGTGTGCCCTATCATTTCCCATCCACAGCCTATCCGTTTCCCCTCGAGTTTAGGCAATTTGACAACATTATTGCCACGCGGTTTGCGTTCACAGAATACGCTTTTAAAATGGTTGATGACGGAATTTGTGGATCATGGGGGACAAGTTGTGTATGTTTGCACTTGCCAACAATATTGTCCGACGTCAAACTTTTCTGGGTACTGTCAAAGTTCAAATAAAGTATTTTTAAGAATACGTCGGATATGGATGATTTTCTGACGTCTGTTTTTCGTTTTACGGAAGGAGCGTTAGATTCCGTCCATCAACGAAAACGAACGCCTTCTACTTCAATTTTTTCTATTTATGAACAAAATACTATCAATATTTTTTGTTGGTAGTGACTTTGGTTTCTGTATTTTATTTAATAATTTCCTGTTTATTTTACTCTTGAGTTTTTCACTCAAGATTTATTTGTAATTGAAGTGATGGTAAAATGAACACATAGGTTCCCTCAGGAAATAATTAACCAAAAAGTTATTAGCGTATTTACATACTTATATCTCTATGATAAAATTATTATCACTACCTTTATTTTTCAAAAAAACGCTGAACGTGATTAACACTCATAGATGCTAAATTTAGCATGGCTTTCAGTTATCTCCAATCGCTTTTAATTATTACTTGGTCGGTATATTCCTTATTGAGATTGAGAGGACATGATGGTAGGTATTGAAGCATCAATGCCAACTATGTTTTTTTACTTCATTCATATTTCAATGGCATTAGTCGAAATCACTTTCGGAGCAGTTTCTTGAAAGTCATCGGACGCAATTATAAGTGACAGTCGACGAGAATGAAATTATTAAATTAATGTATAAGCTAACTTTAACTTTGATATAATAACGGAATTAACTTATTAATGATTTAATTACGTATGTGTTATTCATTTGAACTATGGTTATGTATCCACCAAGTACATACTCTCATTATGTACTAATACATTATTCTTAGAATTTTTAACCTATATTCATTCCAATATGTAATTTTACAGCACTAATAGGCACCTTTCCATATGGCACATTAATAATCTTTAACATATAATGGCATCATATCAGTAAGTTATTGCTAACGAGAATTGTAATTTTTTCAAAAAAATAATTACAGATTGGAATGTGATTGCCAACATAGGACTAATAACTTAATGAGTGTTTTCACGTCGTCTGCAATAACTGAAATATGAATATGTAATTATTTATCATCCCTCAATACCACAATATTTTTGTGTTGTATTTGTGTGTATATAAAAGATACAAGACCTTTTGCGCTTCGCGTGCCTAGTTACTAAATTAATGCTACGTCTGGCGACGATAGATTTTATCGCGTCATCCACGTAAGCGCTAAACACCCTCGATTCTGGAAAACTCGCTGTTAAATGGAATGAATGCCTTGTATGGTGGGAATAGTATCCATAATTTAAATTCATAGTTCCCTCCGTTCTTCTCATTGTTTTCTACTCGGCTACACTAAATATGCATGCCTCGGTCGCCTATTGTGTAATTTTCAATTCACTTCCGTATTCTCTCTCCTCTGCGACCCAATTTCTTCACTCTGGGGGATTTAAGGGGAAATGCAAGATTTACAGCGAAGGACCATTTCGCAACGAATGAAGACTTGATCAAACGGATTACGATAAATTGGAGAGTTTTGTAAATTTATTTTAGCGTTTAAGTTACATTAAATGTGAATTCGGCTTTTATGACATAGGTACTATGTAATTTTTATCATATAATCATTATTATGATTCTAGATGGATAAAAAATATTTGCTTTTATCATCATATTTTCATGGATAGAGAACGATGAAATTTAATACATACAGGTTGAATAGAACAATTTACATCGGTATAATAGTCCTTAGTGTCGTTCCATGGTTAGAAGCTCAGAATACCTCCCTTAATCGTTAAAAGTTTTAATGAAGCCAGTTGTGCTAGTTTTATGGTAATGGTCACCTGGTGCGTTATTAGCCGCAATGGAGCTCCGGGCTCGTTTGCGATTGCCACGAAAGTATGAACGTACACCTTATTTTGAAAGATGACTAATCACCTGCAATTGATACAAAACAGCCAAACATACTCGAAATAAAGTTGCTTTCTTAAATAATCGAATATCCAGTGAAAAATTAATGTTTAATAAAGATTATGTGGAATATATTTATCGATTAATATGAATTATAAATAATTAATAAGTATCATTATTTCGTTTCATATGTTTCATGAGGATATAAGTATCACGTAAATAGCATAAATAATATATATTATACTGTACGTAAACAATGACATGCTAAAACGGTGAAAAATATAATATTTTAAGTTTAAATTCATAATCTGAAGAATTAATCATAATTATTGGTTACGGAACAGACGTCCATGCAAATAAATTCATAAGGGATACATTATCGTGGGGACCAAAAAGCTATAAACACTATTTTCGTTTGGCTTATGTTTGACTTGAACTGTAAAAAAAGGTTTAGACAGGTTAATTTAAAAATTATCTAAGAGTAGTGATTAATTGAATGATTTTTCAGGAGATATATTCGGGCATATACAATAGGTATTCTCCGTATATCAACAGTCGATAAATTCTACTTAAATACGAATCACGGAGAAATTGAAGTTGTATTGCGTAAGACATTTGGAATAATTGTAAATTAATTAAGTCCTTATGCATGGTAGTGTGGATAATTTCGTATTATCGGGTAAGAAATTGACTGTAATTTCAACGGAAATGTTCGAGACTGGTATTTGATGGGCACTATAACTTAGACACGGGTAATCTAAAACATAAATTTTGTCAATCAATTGTTTTATTCATTGAAGATGAATTGTCTATGCCTCTTCACCCGAGATATTGTTAAAATCATCTATAAGAGGCCTTAGGGCGTAGGACCGTAAAAATTTTGTCAACAAATGTGAAATAAATTTATATTAGTATTAATGCATTAGAATAAAAATTAACTCTTTTGAAATAAATGAAGGATACTTTTTATTTAATTACTAGAAAAAAGTTATTTTTACTTGAAATGTTTCACTTTTGCGCTACAATTCAATATTAAATATTACTTAATGCATTTTTCTATTTAATAGTAATAATTTATGTGTAGAAAAATGTATTACCCTTTTCATAATTGATATTTAAAACATCAATTTTTTTAATGAAAACACTCCTAAATTATATAGAAATATTTTGAAACTCTCTATGAAATCATTTGAAAAAGTATTTCGTTATTCATATGATTGTTACGTATTTTACAACAGGATTAAATTTCGGAGAATGTTTGAATCCATAAGCCTCTTTGTAGGTGTATACATTCTTGTGATTACATGAACCTGGATATTTCTAGTGTTACGCATATATTGAAGAATAGGATGGAGGTGTTGAGTTGGATGTAGTTTAGAAGGGTGTCAAGACCCAAATAATCTGATTATTGCCAACTAAAACCTTACTGTATCCAGAACCATACAAATATGCTAATTATAACCATTAACATAGTTTAATTATATCCTACATTAATGATCTCACGTCTGTCAAGGGAAGGATAACTTATTCCTTTTGTAACATGCGAGAGTAGCCAATATTTGTAACCTCTGCAAGATTGAAATTAATAAAGCTTCTCGGTGCCGTCTCTTCCTCACATAAGAGTTGCACGGCGGATCAGCTCGGGTAGTTTAGGTGTCCCTCTTGATCCACAGTAGGATAGAGAAATTTCTCAGGACTTGGAGAAACCACCCTAATTATCCTCCCCCACCACCCCTCCTTCCGTCCCCTATTCGCAACTAACCACAACCTCCGCCCTCCTCTGCCTTAACGGTCTCTCCGGCAGCGGCGGCGGCGCATCGTCCGCCCCACCCAAGGAACGAGGAGGAGGAGGCCGGAGACGACGCGTGAGTCAGCCAGGCCTCTCGGCTTGGAGTTCACTTCCGCAGGTGTCACGGGCAAAACGACGATATATGACTCGAAGGCACGAAGCTTAATGGCAGCGTCGGAGGTAATCGGGTTGCGTAAAAATTGCCTCCTCGTCCCCCCTCAACCCTCACTCACCCGCCCCCCCCCCTAGCTTTCCTCTTACCCCCACCTTGTCCCTCTGGGGGAGGTTGATGGGGGCGCACACAACGACTGCCGCTAAAGAGGATTAATAGTACTGCCTTCGCGTCCAATCATTAAGCAGGAGGAAGACAGCAGGGCGTGGCTGAATGCGATTCTTTTTGCGAGGAGGAAAAAAAAGGTGGGAGCCTTCCTTTTCTTATGTTTTCTTATTAGGCATTATTATACAGCCCAAATATCTCACGGTTAATATGCGGGAACATGTGAAGGGGCGTACTGGATAATAGTAGTCCTTTTGTTGGCAAGTATAGGCGCTGCGTGGGTGATCTTTTCAGCTCCTTCACTTTAATTTACGACGCGCGAACATTCCTTCACGTGCCTTCGGGCCGTTTTTCTGTTCAATGCCCTGTTCCAAGCGTATTCCCTGATTCTTATATACCTATTGTATTGGGCTAATGTAATAATCAGAAATCTAGGTATATTTATTTTATATTACACCAGGTTATAATGTCTAATTGTTTTTTTTTCGGTCAACCATTTCACTTGTTTTACACACACTGTATTCGCAGTTTCAACGGCCAAGGATTAGTAGAAGTTGATTAGAACATTAAAAATATTACCCAGTCATTTTCTAGTGTTAGCAGTAATCACCCTTGAAAACATAATAAAATGGTGTGCTTAATTATGACGAATCGTACTTTTATTCCTGATTTCCTTTACTTTTGATAAAATTAAAATAATAATCAATAGCATTAACTTAATTAATTTAACCCATGTCAATAAAAAGCAAAATTTAATTGCAATTGATGTGTATAGTATTTTACCGCAGAGCAAGCAAGAAGAGGTTCACAAAAAACCCATAAAACCAACCGAAAGTACGTAGCTTATCTTTCATGAAGATGACACGTTTACCTATCGTTTTGAGTTTGGTTATGGTCTATTTTTCCAGGCATCCCATTGCCTCTTTAGATTTTCAGATTTCTCTTTGATGATTCGTTGGAATTATTCGCCATTCTTGCCCATACACGAGTGAAGTCCTCATCATTTTATGTTAGCAAGCGAGTGATTTACCCATCAGTGCTACAAATCTAAGCAATTCATGGTAAAACCAACAATATAAACTAGAAGAATAAAGGGAAAACTAAACACTCTAAATCTAATTTTATTAAGCCTCCGTTAATCACATGAAGATTTAATTAATTATTATGAGCTTATTCTGATTAATAAAGAACAACTCATGTCTCGTGTACTTTCCGCGGGCAGCTATACTCTCGGCAAACTTTTTTTTCCGCCTTTTCACTTAACTCGGAACTACGATTGCTTGTTTTATGATTAGCCGGCACAATCACGCTTCTTGTCACGTGAGGTTGAGAAATCCCGTCGTGCTGCACCTTACATTTTCTTTCGCATTATTCGTGGATCAAAAGAGCGTTGGGGAGCCCATTTTAATTAACCCTTTCGACCGAACAAGGGGCCTCGCGGGAACTTACGGGCGGCACTGAAGAACGCACGTCTGGAAACCAACTGAGCGTTCCGTGGCGCGACATGCCTCTTTTTAAACACGGCAGGATAGCAGCCGACAGTGCAACGACCGCGTTATTGAGAAGCGGATGGAAAGCCAGATCACAATGGAGGCCGCTTTCCCATGAGCGTTAGAATAATCATAAAAAACTATATATTTAAAGAAATGGTGCGAGACATGGCTGAACTAAATGATGGAGAAATTGAAAAATGATTGCATCTACTTTCTAATTTTTATTTTTTGAAACTCTTGCACTTGACGTGCAGTCTTATGCAGTGATCAATAAATCAGTGCAAAAAATATGAATTTACTTAGAAATTTTATTTTTTTCCAGTGTTAATGAAGTATAAACATTTCTCATTGCTGTAGCACAAAGTATATATTTTTACATAATTAATTAATGCATCGTAATTCCCACAGCGTTTTGAGGTCGAGCCCGGTATGAATAAACTATTGTAATTTGCGAGGCCTTGAAAAATACAATAATAATTGGTGAAACCTTGTGGAAATTTTTTAACGTAATCGACTGGTTAGGATAGGTAACTGATTGTACCAACTTTGCACGCCTAACACGATACCTACATTCAACTAGCTAAAATCCGTTAGCTCATTGTTCAAATCCATAAATTCTTTGTCACCCTTCATTCCGTCCAACAGCTAATACCTTTTCCCCATTTTAACACAGCAATATCATCAGTAACATACATAATGGATTGTATGATAGTTATCATTGTATAATTATAAACGTTTTTGTTCTGTTTTGGTGTTTTCTATTTTTTTGTTACATGTTCTTTAGCCCGGAAGATGTTATAAAAATAAATCGAATTAAAATTTGGATATCAATATAAATCAAGCAAAATCAGGCTTCGCTTGAATTTCCTTGGAAAATTGTTATATATATCTTGTATTATATATTTTCCGTCCCACATCATTTGCGTATTTTTAAAAGGAAAAAGATCCACATTTTGAAATAAGTGTAATGTATAAGGCGATTAATTAATTTCTAAATTAAATTTGTTTTAATATGTGCAATCATTTTTCTACAAATATTTCCTGAAGCATTAATTTTGCATATGCATATATATATATATATATATATATATATATATATATATATATAT
>LYUA01001405.1:148518-160923 GCA_002093875.1 Calopteryx splendens | reverse complement strand
AGGGGTTGTCAGGCGGGGGGGGGGAGGGGTGAAATGGCGCAGGGTTATGAGTAGGAAGTGGAGGTGGGGGTGGAGAGGAAGGGGATGGTAAAACGCTCGGAATTGTTCATTTGGGAAATGAGGTTAGAGTGAGTTTTTCTCGTGGGTAATGTGAATACGTGTTAGAGAGTGTTGAGCGAATTCTCGCGGCGAATGGGTGTTTGGATCTGCGGGTTGCAGGCAAAATGGAATGAAGGAGTGGAAGGGAGGTTGGTGGAGAGGGGAAGAAAGAGGGCTGACGGAGGAGGGTTAGGGAAAAGTGGAGTGAATTCCTCTCCTTGCTTAACTTCTCCAGTGGATCTGAAAAAAATGGCTCTGTAAGTTCTGCGAGACTTGGATCGTGGCTCTCTTTGAAATTGCTCGTATCATGGATGACATGCACCCACTGAGAGAATAATTTTAGCAGAGGCGGAGGCGTTTTATATTCTATCCATCGCGAGGAAAATGGATGAAATTTTGGGTCAATGGAATTAAAAGGATAGGATAAAAAGAACTGGATGCTAGTGCTTTTCTAAGCATGTTTGGAATATATACTTATAGAGAAAAATGCTAGATTAAAATTTATTCTTAGCTGAAGCATTAAAATCAAAATGGTGAATAAGGTATGTTTTAAAAATTCTGTTAGCGATGTGAATGAACTTTCAGTTTTCAAGAACGTAGTTGATCCTTTGATCCAAGTCTATGCCAAAATATGGGCATTTTAGAACTGATTAGGGAATTAATTATTTAGTTATCTGCTGGTTATAATTTACCAGCATTTATTTAGAAGCTAAATAGTGACATGGGAAATTTTGAAAATATGAGTAATTTGAATGTCATTCCAGTTTGCGGAAACGTAGTTGACCCTTTTAGAGTAGAGGTATTTTTAGTTTTCTCAGCCTATGCCAAGCAGGGTTTTGGTATTTTTCAGAGATTATTAGCTTTCAAGCAAGCAGCTGGATATAAATTTTTACAGTGTAAGTATATTCCTAAAATAAACAAGACCTCCCAATTGCTTCTCGGAAGAAATTATTGCCCATAGCTATTAACATTATTGTCTCTCTTT
The DNA here is from genome assembly GCA_002093875.1 of Calopteryx splendens. Lineage (NCBI taxonomy): Eukaryota > Metazoa > Arthropoda > Insecta > Odonata > Calopterygidae > Calopteryx > Calopteryx splendens. The sequence goes on along the minus strand of LYUA01001405.1, from coordinate 159,839 downwards.
TGTATGGAGAAATGATTTTTCCTTCACGATACGCTATACTGTTGTTGATACTTCTGATTTTACAGTTGAAGACGTTTGAAGACACTGAAATAAGAAATGAACTATTACCCTATACTAATATAATCTAATAACTAATAAATGACAATGACTCCGTTTTGGAAAAAAGAAATATACTCTTGCTTAATTAATATGCACGTAATTTGGTCATCAGACGTTTGACTTTTGAAAATACATTAGTAACCTCGAGTACACTTCCGCATCACGTAGAGAAATTATCCCTGAAATATATAAGTGCAACTAATACTTCGGGTTATAGCTGCAATTTATAAGGTAATGTTCAGCCTATTAAATTAAACTGACTCCAAGCCATAATAACGCTGATCTAGTTACCTTCAGACCTAAATAATGCCAACGCAATACCTTCCGAAATTCCTGAGCGCTGAAGGCATTTGAATAACCTCCGAAAGAAACTAGTTGATATGACGTCATTATCGAAATATATCTCCAATAACGTCCTGGTAAAGTTTCCCAATACAGTGTATTTTCTTCTTTTCATCCGTTATAAAAACGCGAAATAACGAACTATACCTACTAGTATGACATCTGCTTCGTATTTTGTTTCTATATCTTTCGACTGATTAATCAATCGCATTAGTATTTTGGGTTCGTAGGAAGCTTTGAGTTGGCGGCGTTAACGAAATGCAAAGTATAGCATTCGCACCTCTCAGCTTGGACTTCCTTTGTCATCTCTATCATTCACATAGGTACTCCTGAAAGCCACCCGATAGTTGTCCACTTTCGCAGCTGTGATTTTCAGCTGAACGTCGTTAGCATTAGCAATGAGTGCTTTGTACCTACGCCGTTGATTATTTTTGATCCACTCTCGTCGTTTTTCTGGGATTTCACTGTTCCTATGAATTCAATTATCCATGTCCGCGATCGTATAGTTTTCGTCCAACTGCTACCGCCCTTCAAGTCAAGATATGTTCCTGTCATCACTTTCCTTCCTTTGTTTTCTATTGTTATATTTCTATTGGTACACCTGGATGAAATTGCACTTTTATATTTTTCTTCATACTTTCTTTGATTTATTCACACTAGATTTCAATCCTCTCCTAAATGACTCACATGAAATGGTGCGGTAATTTAATGGAGAAAGCTTTGTAGAGGATTCCGTTTGCTCTATTATTTTACACAGGATGCTTTATTTCTTATGTTGAATATAACTTCCATTCAAATCATTATTTCCTCAGTCGCAGTTCATCATTTCGTCAGCATTATTCTACTTTAACAGGTCTACACTACCCATTAAAGTATTTGGCCTGGCTTTTGCAGCCTACCCTATCATGAGCTATGTCATTCTTTTGGTAAATCTTGGCTTATTTTTCCTCGGTTCAAACTCATCGTTGATCTGTCCTTATTTTAATAGTCTGTTCTCGTCGTTAATACGCATTTCATATTTTTCCATGCTCATTCTATTCAAACAACTTTATAATTGAACTCTGACATACTAAGGTACACCATCATTTCATCCGTGGGTCCTACTAACCACGTTATTCGGATCATATCGGATGATACCGCACCAACTTTCTTGGTCTACACCATGTGTTCCTCCTGGTAAATCTGATACCTCTCATCAGTATTTGTTGCGACTGGCATTAAAATAATTCCTCAAATTATGAAAGATATTTGGCCCCCACTTACCCCTAAAACTTATTGCATTATTTCAATTGTCTGACGAAATAAATTCACACAACATCAACCCATAACCGGCCTCGGTGCTCGGCTCTAAATAAACCCAATTGTATGACTTGGTACATATCGAAGGATTTCGTGTATCCCACGTATGTGCAGACGCCCGAGGTATGTGCAGCGTTCGGCCGACGCGGCTGCAAGCTGATGCTGCTTGTCGAGTTCATCCGCTGCCCCAGGGGTGCCGTCTCCACCATTCCCCTTTTAGTTTTCTATTTCGCTTCAGAGATTCCGTGTCTCGCTAAGGTAAATAGTGTAGGAAATAATTAAATTTCCAGAACTTCGTGAGTGAATATTACATTTGCCTCCCTCGATAATAACTGTAGAACTTTGTATATTAAAGTCTATTTTACGACTAGTTTTAGTCGACTTTAATAAAAATTTACTTAAGTCGACGTTTATAAAAATAATAAAACAGAACGCTATTAAAGATCCATAGACATCTTAAATTTCATTGCATGCTGAGGCCAGACTTTGGGCTTATTCCAATGGACAAATAAAAATAAATACCTTAAAAACCAAATCACTTAAGTGTACATATGTGCCACTTTTAAAATACATTTTATTCCTACTTCCAATTTAATTCTCTTCTTTTCACTTTTTCCTATGAGAAAGCAAGTTACCTTTTCACGCAAAATTTGACTGCATATATTTAAATAGTGCAAGTATAAACACCATTGCCTCCGTTTCATTCCCACATTGAAGTTATTATTATAAAAATATAAAATATTATTAAAAAATCTCACTTCCTCTTACTAAATTCTTTTGCACGGATCTTGCATTGTCCTGTTACTTCTACCACATTGATTATTTGCAATATTTCTATAGACACCGTTTTTTTTAGATTTTTCCAGCTTTATTCACGTGATCAAAATTTTCAGCTTTTGATATTTTAATTTTTTTTCTAACCGTCCGAGAACTAGTGTAAGTGTAGGCACAACTTTTATTAATTCTATTAACCTATTTTTTCAAAATCCAAATCCAAGGGGAACTCTTTGCAGGCCAAAACGAAGGGGATACAAAATCGTATCTTCTCTGAATTCGGAGTCTTTATATGAATTTTATAGGCTCAATTGAAACTTTACAACTTTGATAATTCTATTCCTATGCTCCCATTTTTATTTTATTTAACCGGGTTTTTAAGCGTAGTGTCGAATGTAAAACCATGGCTGAGTACCTAATGAATTTTTGTATTATTAAAAATCGTAATAGGTTCAACTTGAGTTATTACTTTATTTAACCATGGAATTTATTTCTTCCGCAGTCAACTTCTCCGTAAATTTATCTCGCGATCTAACTCTGGTTAAGCGACGGCCAAATTACTAAAAATATGAATTATTCAATGATGATATTAAAATTTTTTCAAATAGTTATCTTAAGGAAAAATTAGTTGACCCTAGATCTTCGTTTCCTCGATTTGCAACTACCTTCAGATCTTTTCGTTGGTGTTTCAGTGCATCTCTGGAAAATTTAGCTTTCACACGCATGTAAGAACGAAGAAGGGAAGTGAATATGACATAAATTACTTGACACAAAAATTATTATTGGTAACGAATTAGACGACTAACGAGCAGGTAATTTTGTAGCTAAACATATATTTGCAAAAACTGGATGGATTTAATAGGACCGCATTTTATTGTCTTTTCCCCCCTCCATTCCTACTCAACGTTATGGAATGAACTTGAACATGTAATAGCACTATGAATGGGCTTCCTCTTCTATTATCTCTCACAAGATGTGTGTTGGATCTTGGTAGGTAATTACTTGTATCTCCGAAGATTAAGTGTAACATATATCAACATTTGATCCAATAGCGATGCAATCAATGACCCACTAGCACTATAATTTTCCACAACTCCGGCGTCTGTATGAAGTTATATTCGCGCTGTGCAATATTCAAATGAAGCAAAATATTTTTTTAAAGGCAGGTATTTACTTATATTACCTAACAGGCAGATTAATACTGAAAATTGTATGCTAATTAAATAAATAATGCTTAAATCACGTCTGGATTTTCCCATTAGAGTACCAAAAATACCAGTAGTATTTTTTTGTCTTCAAAAATCATAGATTATACAAGTATCATCGTGTCCTTGCATTTTTTGCGATATGAAAACCTTTGGTGGTTTCATATAGAACGCTAGGTTATAAATGCACCAAAGTACTGCGTAAAAAACTTTGATGATTTTTAGATGTGTTCAAGAGTTCGGCCAGCGATGTGCGTCACAATGAAGCCGCTGTCAAAATGATCCTTCAAAGCGTTAGAAATGATATCTCAGTATGAGAAGATTTTATGTAAAATTCGATCAAGTACTTAAAAGGCATGAGACTAATTATTATGTCAATAATTGCTCTCCTGTGTGCGAAGTTATTCTTTGAAAGGGTTCTCTTCACTATCACTGTAGCATAAATAATTAGAGAGTTAAAGAAAATTCTAAAAATATTGTCGTCCATTGTGTGATCAGAAAAAGGAGGCAACTATTCATCAAATAGGATGACTCGCTCACTAAACAGTCGATCTATTCTCAGGGCATAATAAGGACAATTGGCACCCTTAGTTTCTAAGAAAAAATAATTATTCCTTGAAGCCCTGTTAGAATTAGAAAATATTTTTTAGTAACAAATAAATCTTCAGGTTGTACTGTAGTTTTTTTTTATTTAAACTCGAAGGGATACAAATCCATACGAAATTCGGAATAAAAGCAAGACTGTTAGAGTTCTATGGCCGCAGCATTGGCTCTCGTGCGGAGGTAGAATTTTCCCACTTCAATTCTTCCTTCTTGCCTCTAATCCAAAGGGCTCCCTATACGTCACGTTCCGATGGGCGTAGCTATAAATCAAATGTGGATTCCAGGAAATAGAAAAATCCGTGATCGATAAGTTTAGATGGTTAGTTAGGCCGCTGCTGCTGCCACCTATTGAAGTAGCTGATAAATGAACTGAAGCAAGCCGAAAAAGCAGCAGTCACCCGCGAGTGCGCATTCATTTTTTCCCAGTCCTCTGAAAAATTACTTGAGAATGCAGAGGATTCATTCGTGATTGAAAAATGTTCACTCCTTCAATTTGATGCCATGCGTAGGCATTCTGAGCTGTTTATAAATATGTGCTGGTCGTGCGTAAAAGTAACTCCTATTTAGTTTCCTTCTTGCTGGTCCGACAATGTCTTCTGAAGGATCAACGATAAGCTACTGGAGGGCATGTTTGCATGCCGTACTCCAAAAATACGATTTCCACTTAAATTTTCATCGAAATGTTTTCTCTCACAGAATAAGAAATCTTTATACTTGCATTATCACTATTATTGAACTGACTGTTATTTGCGCTATTATTAGTTCCCTATCTCCTGAAGCAAATATTTAATTCAATTAGTCCATCCGCAATTTATTTACATCTTCACGACAAGTCCTTTCTATGAATGTCCAGACCAAGGAATGTCAGTTTAAATTAGTAATCACCATTTTAGTTTATCTTCCTTGACGTTTTTATAACCTTCGAAATGGTGCCGAATTCATATAAACTAGTTAGAGAAAGAAGTGACAAGAATGTTTCGACATGTGCCTTATTTTCGCCAAACGTTTTTTAACTGTATCAAAACTTCATCTCTGTTAATTGCACCAAAGGAAGTACACACTTCGTAAATGCATTAAGATTTTCATTGATTTTTTTCTTGTTAATACATGAAAATATATTAATAGGGATATTAGGTTAGCGCGTAACCAACTATATCACTACCGAAATTTCTCGGCCAATAGAGCAATATAAATTGAAATCTTTAATTAGCATTTTTCGTAAACATCTCTTAAATAACAGTGGAATATCACAAATTGCTACCTCATAACAGCATCATTTTATTTCTGTGCACACAAGGGGTAAACATACTCTCTGTTAGAGAATTTCGTTTTATTGGTTTGATAAAACTTAGGTGCTTCCAAAATATTCACGGTAGTAAGTCATTTTTCATACATTAATACTTTTATTAATGACTGATTTAGAAAAGAGTGCAATGAAATTATCCGAGTGTAGAACTTAAGTTCATGTGAATTCTGGTTATGGATTTCAGTTGTGATGCAGTTTTCCTTCAGCTGAATTCGGTATTCAGTCCTTGGTTATAAACATGAGCACTATGACAAAACCTGGTATCATTTGTGAAGTTTTTCCTTAAGTAGCTACATTTTATTATTTGGATTGAGAACATGGTTTATGTTAAATGTCTAGCTTTGGAAATTCAAACGGAGATCGAGACGGCGTTCATTTGAAATTTCTTTCGCATTACTTTCTCAAAAGGGTTCAAAGAGTGGAGTTGTCCGCATAAAAAGAGCTTGGGGCATTGTGCTCAAGGAGACGTCCCTAGCCCAGACAAGGGACTGCGGCTCTTAAGTGCTATGCGACCTGCAGGATGATGAATGCCGTCTCAACCTGAGTTATGCAGTTCCAAATCCTTTCCTTTAAAACTTCTTCAAGCATTCATGCGAGTCAAAACCTTCGGCCGAAAAAGTGCTGTTTTTGTACAGCGCAGTCAACCACGACCCGCCTCTGTTGCTGCCGCGCCGAGTGTTCTTCGACCCAGTTCGACGGAAGTGCAAAAAAAAGAGCCGATTAAAAGAGGGAAGATCTCCTTCCTCCACTCGGCCTCTTCTTTCATTCCTTTCAGTACTGAAAATTCCTTTAAACCCTTTTTCATGCCCTCCGTATGATTTTCCATTCGAGTTCCCTCAACGCCGGGCTATGCGATAAGCCATAAAACTCTTCCGACCGACTCAAGCGGCCAGCATTTGGACAGTAGAGGAAAGTTCACAGGGAGTGGCCTGCGTGGTAGTTCAGGAAGTTATCCAGACTGGAAAAAATACTCGAGGAAGACACGACTATAGTGGCAATGAAAGACTGTGTTGGACTGAGATCTGATCATACCTGATTTGTGTGGAGGTCGGCCCAGAAAAGTTATTAATTTAAAAGAAGTTACCTAATGGTCGTAAACTTAAATTAAGGGAAAATGTCACAATGCGTATTACATTTATTTTACTTTGTTTAATTTACAAACTAAAGGCCTTTCAAGTTGGAAAAATTTCATTATTTTTATTTAAATTTGTTGTATCACCAGTCACGCACTAAATTCAGATAAAATATTAATTAATTCAACGTGAAATTTGGCGTATTGTTATTTTAGTTAGAAAAATTCTGCAACATTTGTAGCCATGTGGAGTATGAATGGAAATTGTTTCTTTTATTTAATTTTACAGGGAAATGAGCAATTATTTTAAAAGTTAAAATATAATTTATGTAAATAAGCTGTATGTAATGTGTAAATGCTTCAGGGGTATCTGGTCGAATAATGGTGAAGAGGTTAACCTTTATCGCGAAAATGTTAAAAGCTTTTTTTTACAATTTCTAAGGTCATGGGTTCTGAAAGCCTACTTCTATTTCTTACTTCATATGTAGGTATAAGAGCTCAGTAAATTTTAGTGGATAGCGCAAATATTTTCTCAATTTAAACGGAATGACTATTAATGTATTATTACTATTAAATAAAAATATAATACTAATAAATAAATATTATTATGACTATTAAATAGGAATGGCTCCAAAATATATTACGGCTGAAACCTTTGGAAAGGTTTTCCATAAAAAAATGATAGGTATGCCATTCAATGTGAACGGATTAAAACACGTTGCTAGCTTATTGGGAAGCATTTAAATTTTTAAGCATGTTGTTTCTTAAAGTATTTAGGGCTAACAGATTAATAATTACTGTCATACCGAAAACAGCTACCATAATAAATAGTTATAACTCAGCCATTAAAGTCTAGGTATCATTGTTATTTTAATCAAGGAATCGGTGAACGTGAATCTGTCCTTTTGAGGTATTATCTGACATTAGGAGAGCATTTATGTATGTAATCATATCAATTATCAAAAAACGTAATAGGCAAGCTGAGAGAGTCTGATAGTAAAATTAGGATAATGGCAGAAACAGATTATTATTTTTTATCTAACTATCATGAAAGTGTCTTCAGAATCGTAAACTGACCGAATTGCAGTAGCAGTAGGAAATCGCAAGTACATCAGACATAGATTCCAGCTTTATAATCGCGTGTTGTTAATCGAGGAAGCCGAAGTGATGCCGGTGTTTTCTTGAATTTCTTAACACCATGGATGGTGGATACACCATATTGTGAAATGGTTGAAAGTGATGTGTGATTGAGATTTTAAAATATCCTCCTCTTCTAATTTAATCACGTGTTACAAATGATTATAAACAGATTCGAGTTTGGTATCACAGTCCCTTTATTAAGATTGATTTCCATAAAATTTCATTCGTGTAATGACTTTAATTTCTCTTTATATTGTTTTAGCATTCATGAAAACTCCGTTCGAATCAAAGAGCCAATGCATACGTATTCGTGTATTTTCTATTTTCTAATCGTCATGGTAAGTTAAACCCGCATTCAAAATGCATTTCTTTAAATAGGAATTTTTTCCTTCCAATGATGAGATACTTTTTGGCATTTTTATCTGCCAATCTTTGCCTAGCTTGCGATGGATAAGTGTCTGCGAGATTTAATTGACTTTCACCATATTACCTGGACTTACAATTGAAAACTGAAACTTTTAATAATTTCCATGCATACCTAATAAAAACAGGCATTTAATTCTGATCTCCATCTGCAGCGTTTGATATTGCGTCTCTTTGCTAGAACAACGTGTCAGAATATCCACATCATGACGATTGACGATTTACGAACACGAATAGGGCACATTTATCGCTCCAATTGCCGGACGGGATAGTTTTCCATCGGTCTGTCCAGAGCAAGTTGGAGGTGGATAATCAGCGGAGGTCAAACAAATTGACTCTTGCAACCTTCCCTATGTATAGTTTTTTTTAAATATTGTGTTCGTCGGTTTTATGATACAAAATATTTTGCGTCGGCGTCATCCAACGCGTCTCTTCTGAATGGGTGGCGCTTGTTCTCCGACACCACGTAAATGAATTCGGATGTCACTCCGTGAAAATTGGATTGCGCGGCCTGATGTATGCGAGACGTGTTATTGCGATGCGGAAAAAAACGTGTGAAATCTATTTGGGCCACGTCTCGCAACTCTGCGTTGCGTTTCATCTGTATAAAATGAATGGTCGAGGGAGATGTAGGTACATGCGAATGGCCCTCAAGGAAAACTGCATTTATTCACCCGAGGTGTGTTTCTTTTCACAGAGCAAATGGGAGATTTTTAATGCTACAGGTAATATATAAACATTTCCACCGAGTTTAGAAGATAAAGACTATAAATAGTAATTAGTCGATGTTCATAGAAAGTGTGCATTCAACTAAATCATTGACTAATGCCGGCGTCTCAAATGGCTAGATAGTGAAAAAGATGTTTTGTCCAATGTGAAGCATATGTTGGAGCATCTAATTTATGGTGTTATATAAAAACTCAATTCGAGTAAATAAAAACAAAGAAGGGTAATATAATGGGAGTGTAACATTTCATTTTTGCTATCGTTTACTCACTTAAACAACTTCCGTTATCGATTCCTAGACGAAAATTATATTCAATAGGTATAGTCACGAGATTCAGAAAGCATTTCTTAATTCATATTTTATTCCAATTTATTCATTATTTTTAGCACCTAAAGTTAAAATATTTCAATTATATAGTAATTTATTTTAACACTAACTTTATTAATATATTTTTTCATGACCCTGCAAGTGGGGGTGTGTATCTCTTATAGAAAAATTTCTGGTGAAAAATTTTACATTCAACCTCACAGTCTCTCTCTCCAGAAGTAATGCAAAACCTTGACTATTAGCCCTTAACTTTTTAACCATGTTAGGAGTACTTTCTTCGGTTAGCCGTGCTTAAACTGACTTCCAATTATTTACCGTAGCATTGCCATAAGAGAGTAAGATTGAGGATACGTAATGAAACATTCCCTCTTGAGGGACGATTACGAACTTGATGGATAGTGTGTAACGACAATAATCTACAAGTCTCTTATTTAAATTAATAGCTCTCACGAACAACACCAATCTTCTTTCTTAAGCTATCAATCATCCTCGTCGCATATTCTTCTATCCTTTTTTTGCTATTCGAAACCTTGAGAAGGTTATACGCATTTTAATTAGTTTCGATAGATTTAGCTTCACTGTCCCCCTTTAAGGTAAGGAAATCCGGTTCGTTAAGTCAGATACCTCGGTCTGCGCTTAAGTGCAACCGATTGCCTACGTCGAGTCAAACATTTTAAGACTGTCACTAGTAGCAGTGGCTTTAGGTCCGCGAATTAATATGCGTTAATTATTATATATTTGCCGATTCTCATATGGAAACACTGAAAATGAGAAGGGAAAGAAAATATGTTTTATTTCAAAAATTCGTCTGGAACTACTTCTTTCATATTTTAAATTTAAATTTGTTAAAAGATGAAAATATATAGACATTTCGTTATATTAGTTTAATTTTATCCATGGCCTCTTTTCTTGGGTATTTTATATAATAAAATCATAAAGTAGTGTTCTTGTCTTTGAATTTCCTAATTATTCCAATCAATTTGAGATCGGGAACAAATATTTAAATATGGTTTCAAACACGGACTCTAAAAAAAAACTTTTTCTCTGGGGTTTTAATTGTCAATCACCAAAAAGTTAAATTTCAAACGGAGGGGTTACCTGGAATTTCACACGCATGTACTCTATACCCAACATACCTCGTATTAAATATTAACAACCAAATACTTGACATCATTTTAAATTATTAAATGGCACTTCATTTTGGCAAATAAGTATTTCAGAAATAATAAAGGAACTTACTTGACAAACTTTTTAAATGCTCTATAAAATAAACATTCAGTTAAAAACTGCAATTATTCAAAATCTTTTTTTTTATTCACGGTCTTTAAATATGATTAGTTACCATTAATATGGTAGGGATAGTAAAACATTTTTGACCGATGTGTTAAAAAAAATTTCATTAACATTTTTTTACATTTACTAGGATATTACGAGCCTTACAGTCATTTGTTACTCGTATTAGAATTTTTTAACTGCATAGAGTCTGGTAAAAGAAACCGTAAACCATCTTCATAGAATCGTGTTTTGGGACATTATAATTGTCGTAACCAAGTTTTCGAATGGGAATCAAAAATCGCCTCCTTTAGTAGACGGATACTTAAGCTCCCGAGAACTTTCTCTGCTGTGGCCTTAGGGGCAAAGAGCACACGAAAAGAACACTTTCATACGTTAGGCTCACATGCACTCATCCTTCACCAGCCTGCTCTCTCTTTCACACGCTTTTAAATTCGTACTTCTCTGTCCTTGTGCTTAAACCCGCCATTGTGGTTAAACCGGAACCTCCTTTAAAGAGCCATCTCGTGCTCATTTTTGATCTTTGGAAGCAATATGCAGTTTTTATGGATACCCTGCAATCGAGTGCATATTATTTTGTATTCTTGAGGAGTCAATTTATAAAGTTTCATTTGATTGAAAGAATTCCCTTTATTTAAAACCTCTCAAAAAATGAAACAGCGCTATGTGTGTATATATGTATATATATATATATATACATACATACATATA
>LYUA01001405.1:125988-137238 GCA_002093875.1 Calopteryx splendens | reverse complement strand
CAAGTATATATTGAATATTGATTGCTACAGGTTGCATTCTTGACTTACCCCTTTGTTTATTTTGGCTTTTTTTTTCTTCCGTCTTTTAGTCTCATTGTAGTACCTTGTCCTTTTAAAGGGTATATTATTCTTCTGTCTTAATTCACTCCAGGTTTTTCCATCAATTTGAACTTGTTGTTCCACTCGCCGTTGCCAAAGGCCTTCTCCAGGTGTATGAATGCTACATAGTATAGTGACTTTTTCACATGCTTAATTTTATCTATAGGCATCATTATAGCTTCCCTCGTTCCCTTGTTTTTTCCTGAATACGAATTGGTTCTCGGGCAGTTTTTTTCTCCAAATCACAATTAGTAAATTATTTCTCTGGGAAATCCTTAATGGGAAAATATCACTAGAAACCTGCAAATCTTTTTAAAATAAAGGTTAGTTAACTTAGAGTTGCAACTCATTCTATCCGCAACTCATATTGAAAATGACACCATCAAATATAACTCAGAGTTCACCAATTAGTCGCATTTACACGATTTAATTTCATAATTATAATAATGTTTTTATTCAGCCTTTGGGTTGAGAAGACAAATTAAAGTTTGTGACATTTTTTTCCTGAACCCCGTAACTGACGGTACCAATTTTTTTATAAATTTTATGTGCGGTAGTCCAGTGGGTAGAGCGCTGAGCTACTTATCGGAGGGCCCGGGTTCTATTCCGGGTGGCACCTTTCGGTATCCTCAGCTTCACGCAAGCTGTGTATCATTTTTCGGGTACTAGGTCATCCTGGGGAATTACAGGCGGTACAGGGAAAGGAACCGGCCACCCTACCCTTATGTGTGAATTTCACATGCCGCGGTTGGGCTTAGTACTGGGTGAGTTCTACCCTCACCTACCAAACCGACCGTTCAGGTTGATTACAGTGATTTTCTTTATCGTTCGTAGAAATGAAATGCCAAAGACCACTTTATTAACAAGACCTAGTGTTTAAATACTTACCTCTGATCTGATCTTCAGAATATCCTTTCTTCCTTTTCGTTGACACATCAAACGATTGTTCTTTTAAACAACACCTTAAAAACATTAAATAAATAGGAAGGTACTTTGAGGAATGTCGATCATCATTAGAACTCTCTTACCCTGAACAATGCTTTCAGGAGTATTTAATAGCATATGAGGAAGGGCAACGACTATGCAGAAATTAAAATTAAAATTAATTCGCCTGCCGATTGACCATGGGCTTAATTAACCGAACTTCGGAGAATGGACGTAAGTCGACGCCATCGTCCCTGCGGATCAACACGAAGTCAGGGCTATATTTCAGTAAATTGGAAGCGAAGTGTCGACGCGATTTTCCCCTGCGGAGGAAAACCAGTCAAAGGGAAATGGCGGGTCTGGGGAAGAGCATATAAATTCTCCCGCTTTTCGTGCTTTGGCACGAACATGCTCACGGAAGGGTAGCGGGAGACTCCATGGCAACCGCACGGGAAAAAAAACACGAACACGCAATGAAGCTCTTCCCCATCCCTGGCCGGCTGACGCAAATGACGACGCTTCATTGCCTTTCATTACAGGCTGGCTCATACGCGCTCCTCACGCAATGGGTGTGGCGTTTGAAGTCAATTGCCTTTAAAATTTTGTTAATGGTCCCTACTGGCATAATACTGCCCCTGCTAATTGACGCGATAATTGCCGTGGAGGGAATTTTCTGAGGGAGTCAGTTAAAAGACTCCATCATTTTGCAGTTTATTACGACTATTGTGGGAGTGAGTTCCACTTTGTTCTTACAATATTTCCGTGTCATTGATATCATTCAATTAGCCAAAAAGGGAAATGACATTCCGCAATTTTGATTTAATCTTCTTCCAAAAAAAACATACTCGAAAATGCTGAAAATATACCTTTAAACAATAGATTAAACAAACGAATTCAAAATTTTTAAATGAGTCGCTTGAATCAAGAATTGCATTATGTCATATTTTCCTTATAGCTTAAAAGAAAAAATTGAAATAGCTTCTTGGAGTAATAGCAATCATAAAATTGATAAACATTTGGGATAAAAATCATTCCCTCACTCATATTACGGGTATTAGCTATCCATTAACTTGAATTACTTGATGTTGCAACCATGCGAAAATATCCTTGTGTATACATTATGATCACGAAGTGTGGGCATTCAGAAAATAGAGAATTTGAGGAGACCGACCTGAATTGCTGTTGGAAAATAAATCTATAATTTCAGAATATTTTGCAGCGACATGGCTGTCGACTGAAAACTTTAATCACGTATTCTCCTTTTCACTGGCATTAAACATTTCACCTGAAAATATTATTAATTTTTAAAAACCCTAAAAAGAGCTGATTTACATTAATGGGTAAAATTCGTTGTCCAGTTATTGATAACTTTTTACTAAGTCTTCAAAATTATCTACTTTATATTCTGCTCACGGTATTCATGATTTTTTCGATGAGAAATCCTTTTAGAAAATAGTAGGATTCGGGTACCTACTGTAGATTTTACGATCTTACTCCTTTAAATATGATAAATGAACGGGGAAGAAAGAGAACTTACGTATGTCATTATTTTATCATTGTGTACTGTATAAGTAAGACTCTTAGTGTTGTATTTACAGTATAAAGGAGACGAAAGGATTTTTATAATTTTAATTGTGAATGAAAAAGAAAATACACCAAATCGTAACCTAACCCATTTAAATTATTTATAGTCTTGAAATACGTTAGATTACTTTATTAACGTATTATTACAGTTAAAAACTTTTCCTTGATTATGAAACTACAAGAGTGAAATCAGTCAAAATTGTTTTAGTTTTTTTCTGCATAATTATAAAATATTTTCCAAATAATATAATAAAATTTTACTTTATTTTACAATATTTAATATTTGTCGACGAAACCCTCTTACACCCTCTTGGAAAAATATTTTTTTCAAATACATCTGAGGCGGTGAAACTATATGACGTTTATTGTATTAACTTTTGAATGAAGCACTACTTTAATGAAGAACAAGGCACAAGGGATAACTGGCATAAGGAGGTATATAGTCAAGTAAACTCAATTCCTGTTTACACCATCTTAAAATTGATAGAAATTAACAAATAGCTAAAATCTTACTTTATCTCCAAGAACCATTTCATCTACCAGCATTTCATTGAATTTGGGAATTAAAGAATTTATTCCTTTGGCTGGTAGACTTTCCTTTCACCAACACAATTTCACCAACGGAGTTAGATTTCTAATAAATTCCAATCTTTTGAGCAATAAAATGTGGACGATGAGTTCAGGAGAATGTAACTGAAATCCCTGCTCACCGTAACCACTGTTGCGCCTCTGGCATCCAAAGCTTTGCAAATAGAAAAATAAATGACGCCATGAGATTCAGATTTCAGAAATAGGAGACCCGAACTATCGTGCAAAGTCATATCGCGACAGAATTTAATGTCGAACGAGAATTTCGAGCGAAGGGGCTCTAATGCCAAAGCCGGTATTTGGATGCCGAATGAAGGAATTAAAAGGGCGGTAAATGAAAGCGCTGAGAGGAGGGAGGTCAGGCGGACACGAGACAGAGAGAAGCAGAGAGGGGGCGCGAGAGGAGACAGAATTAGGTATTAGAGAAGGAAGTGAATGAGTCTCAAGTGTGTGGGAGAGGGTCCAATATTGGGTGGGATAAGGATCCTTTGGTGAGAGGCAGGAAGATAAATGGAAAAGAGAAACAATATGATGAGACCAGCGAATTAATTTCTCCATCCTCTTGTGCTTCCCGTATTCTTGACACTTGAAATAAATAAAAAGGATGGTGAACTATCAAGTGGCTATAGAGTATTAGGAAAAAATACGTAAGAGGAGTGTTATTAATCTGCACATAAATCCCTCCATGCTCCGTGGATAGTATTATTTGTTGAGTGATGACGGGCAGAGCGACATGCATCAATAGTGAAAGAGAAAATTCTAGGTTTGTGAAATTGTGAAGGAAATGTTGGATTCTGATACTTAGAATTCCATTTCAGGATAAAGAAATTACGCAAAGCAAAAATTCCACCAATTTTTTTGAGACAACATGTTCAACTGCACTGTAGTCCTGAAGATGTTACAGTGTAGTGAAACATGTTGACTCAAATATATGAAGTGGTATACTTTTTTCAAAGTCTAATTTGATTATCCTCGTGAAATTATTTGATCGTCAGGCAGCTAGAGGTTCAAATAAAATTCATTAATGGCTAGATAAAATTTCTTGAGTAACCAATGCATTCTTACATGTACTTAATGTGAATGGGATATTTTAAACTTCAATAAAGGTCGATAAAAATCTAAAGAGTTACTATCATGATTTTCATCGTGACGAAATAATTAAAGTTCTGCTGGTGAAAGACTGGCTGAAGTAAATAAAACATTACCAATACCTTCTCCCATAAGAAGTTGTAATTTCAGTAATCAGTCATAGGCATAACAGATCACTTGAAATAGCAAAAGTTAAATTTTAAAGTAAGATACCCAATGATAGAAAAATAATACAACTACGCACAAAATCCTTTTGAAGAAGAGTATTTTCGAGCAGCCAGATTAACCAATGAAAAGGTGATCAAACGCTTGAATTGAAATACTGCATTAATTTTTTTTAAACACCAGAGAATAAAATCAGAAAACCATAAATTGTTTAAGATTATAATTTAATATATTGATACGGATCTGGTGAAGAGTATTTCGTTGCTCTAATTTCGTTATAAATTTATATAAAAACCAAGCAGGTGAGTTCAGGACCGAATCGAGACTGTCGCACCTCGGCTAAGGTTCATTTTCACTAAAATGTATTTGCTTGACAGAGAAAGCCAATGGAAGAGTCTTGTATTAAACTAATTTCAATCTCGAAATAAACCTATTAAAAAAATGATTCGTTAATGAGTTCGTTTTTATTGATTTTCATAACAAAAAAACATGCACTGTTTTTTAAACTTTTGATCAAATTGTTTTTATCCAAATTTTCAATCGTATAGTTTTTATTACACTTAATTGTTTCGAGCATGAGAAATTATGTTAATCAAAATCATGCATGCAATATTAAGAGAATGATTTTCATAAATTTCCCTACAAGGGTATGGAAATGCAGAATGGTTGGAAACCGTTGCAGCAGTAAAATATCACTTCCAAATTTCTATAACAAATTCAAATCGCATTAATTGAACGTAAACGGGTTTTCTCACTAATGGATAGAAGTTACCGCGAAAATAATTGTTACATGTTCACACAGAACCTCAAAAATTATATTTGCGATAAAAGCACGATGTATGTTTTCATGAATACTCTAGTTTTAGATGTTGTTCATTTTGGTATAGGTTTAAAAATATTAGTATCGTGTTAGACTAGTAGCAGTGGTGTCCATCAAAATCTGCCCTAACCGGTTGGCTACTATTAATAACATAAATTTCCCATACATCGAATAGTGGATGAAGAAGCCGAGAGCGTGGAAAAGAATTCGAAAGGGAAGGAGGTGAGGAAAAGTCAGAGAGAAGCAAAATGGAAGTGCACGAGGGAGACGAGGAGGGAAAGAGAGGGCACCCTTTGCTAGAGGCCTCAGTAATAATTGACATATTTTACAAATGTACACGTGCCTTGAGTATACGTGACCTAAACTGCAGGTGTACTAAAAGTTCATGTACGCATGCATAGGTACATATATGCTCTATGACAACTGCCGTGACCCACGGTCGGCCGACTATAGATCGCTTGAGAATCGATAAATAAAAAATGAATAGAATGGTGTTCGTATGTTTGATACAAATCATTAAGGTTAATGTAAAGTTTGGAATCCTGTTGTAGGTATGAGAGGGGGATTAAATAAACTACGGAATTTTTAAGAGAGCACCAGCGTGTCCACGCAGCGTGATTCAGCTCCAATGCACGGCTAGTGGAAGATTTTAACTATGCGCTGCCATTTCCCGCGTCCCACCATGAGCTCTGGGTACAATGGGCATCACTCAAAAAACGAGTCACAAAATTTGCACCTCTACGATGCACGTGTAGTTTTTCAGTCAAAATTTGATTGCAAGGCCTTCTGCTGGTGCCCAATTCACAAAAAAATCTCCAACGATTTACAATACTTTTTTGTCGAATTCTCTTGTCATGGTCATTGTATGTCGATGTTGAAGATTTTCTCAGGCCTGTGATATTCACTGACCAACGTTCTGTCGCCTTTAAGAATATTGCTTGAACCACTGGTAGCACTATTTTTAACATTTAGTGTCCTACTTGTTTGATTGATCGATCAGTATAAATATTTCTGCATTGATGTTTAACCAATTTTACTGCAAAAATCACCCCCGCGTTGTTATTCAAGTTATTTCATTATTATGTTGTCGATAGTTCGATATATGATTTTACTACAGCAGGTAAAGCTCGTATACCAATGTCCTTAAATGTAGGCTGGTACGAACTCATTTTAAAAAAATACAGTTATTGTATAGCAGGAGTGGCGCGTTAAATGAAGAACGTGTGCAAGTATGGACCATGACCATGTTTTAGGCCCAAAAAATCCTAATACTACGCTTTATAAAATTGATATAATTATTGAATACCTTAACGAAATTTCGATACGTACGTCATAAATAAGATGCAATGTCGAGTAATCACGGAAAAATGGGATGGAGAAGAGAAAGGCGACAACTGATATCGGGGTAGTCGGTACGTTGTTGGATAAAATGGATTTCATCTCCTCTAAACGAAGAAGAATCGACGTAGGTAGGACGGAGAGTTGGAAATTTTCGGTTCAGTGTTGGCGAGAGGGTTTTGAGGTGATTTTGAGGTGGAACGGGAGAGGCGGAAAGACGTCGAAGTTGAAGATTTTTGGGGACACGAATAGGAGGGGAGAGAGTTGCTCTTTGCCCGAAGAGATGAGAGGGCGAGGAAACTGAGAAAGTGGTAGGCTCTGGGTGGGTGGTAGGAATTGTAGGGGTGGTTAATTTAAAAGTGTAACTGTTTGGAGGCGGGGGAGGGACGGAGAATAGAAGGTTGCAGGTGTTCGTCAGCATGGGAAGGGTTGAAAGGAGGTGATAGGGGAGCATCTGGGGAGCATATAATGAAAAGGAAGATGTTTGTAGAAAGCCGGGAATCGTTGAGAGGGGATGGAAGGGAAATGAGAGGGATAGAGACGGGGAGAAAGGAACGGACTATGGAGCATTAAATGAGGGCCATGATTTTTAAAAGGCCTTAAAGGTCGAAGAGAAGAAAGTGAGAGTGTGGCTGTGAGAGTTTGGTCTTTTTGTGCTCCCAGAAAAGAATTCTTTCCGATTTTCTCTCACTAAGACAGTATTATACGAGCCGCCCGATGAGTGTCCATTAGTACGTTTTGATGCGTTTCTTCTCTTCGAGAGTTTTCCACGCACCGTAATGCCAAAGAGCATTCCATCCCACTACACAGATTGATATTCCACGAACCGACTTAATTTGATGGTGATTTTAGTGTTTGGCTTCAGAAACTCGTTCGCCTGTACCATTCAATGGTCAGAAAGGGTCAAAAATAGAGTAACTAGTAAATTACAGCCCAGAAAAATGTTTTTGATGGAACGCAAGAGACTGAATAAACGGGGAGAAATCTGAAAATGTGATAACATAAAAAGGGTTGATGGAAGAGCATCGACGAACCAATCCTGGGTTTGAAAACCGTTAGTATTGATACGGCATTTTTATCAAGAGGGCAGAGTGAGAGAGTGGGGGGATTTTTTAGTATTAGTTGGCGAAATGACTAAAATGTATGCCATTTGGGGCGATCATAGGTTTGAAGCAGCCCTTCAAATGATCGTACTATATGTCAATGTTGTCTTTGCTTCATATTCCTTATGCCTTGGCCTTGGTCTTTAGAATATACTCTAACATTAGTTCCGTTACAGTCTACTAAACTAAATAATTTGTCTGAAGGTGAGCTAAGTTAGTTTTTATTTTCTACCCGCCCGTGCTTTCTAGAGAATTCTCTTCTACTCGCTCTTCGGAGGTCATCTTCAATATTCACCTTCTACGTTCCGTGAGCATACCTAATCATTTTTTTTAATAAAACACATTTATACTGCTTCCAATTTTCTTGTTCATGGGTTTTCATTGCTCTTTGTTTTTAATATGCTGCATGACGTTTTTTTTCTAAAACCTTGCCCTTACGTCTGAAGTGGCTCCATTTAATTTGCGTCTTTTCTTCTTCTAATATATACTATTATTAACTTGGACTTACCATCTCTCTTGTGGTGATCCTGGTACTTATATAGCGCATTTCTCCTATTACCCAAGAGTCATTCTCCCTAGTTTCATTTTAAATGTCTTATTTTCTTTAGTTAAGTACTTCTTTATCTTCCATTTTAAATTATTGACAATAAGGTATTACCTTATGATCCATTTCTTGAAAATTGTAATACCCTTTTAGGTATTCCTTCTTTCTCTGCAAGCATATATAAGGCTTTACGAGGGGCAAAGTTTTTACATACCTCCGTGAATTCTTTCCCAGCAAATAATACGTTGTCCACAAATTGTTTAATTCCTCAATCTAAATATTAAATACCAAGATATTTTTTTAACCGTTCCTTACTCACCTCTTCATTGAATTTAGTTTTATGTGTACTCTTGACACATGTGATCGCTCCGCCTCCTCTCCTTGTATAGAGGGTATAAATTTGATTTGGTTATTCTTTAGCACAAGAATCATTATCGTTCACTTAACGATTACAATTTTCTTTGGATCCATGAATGAAATAAATATCGACTGCTAATTTTCTTCCACTACTCTCTGAAAAACGGAACAAAAAACCTTTAATCGTTCACCAGGTTCTTCTAAATTCAAATTGCCCATCACGTAAATGCTCTATCGCTTTCCTATTCGTTCCATACTACCTTGCGCCTCGCCATGATCTACTATCTAGGCGTGGCAGGAGGCCTTGCGTGTTTCGACGATTCGTAGAGCAGTGCTGTCGGAATCATGAAAAATGCTCCTGGAAGGGTTCGATAGGTCGAAGACCTATAGATCTATATAGGTTGAAGGGTAGAATCGGGTGAAAGGTAGTCCACGCAACGCCTATTCCTATATAAGGCGGCTGCAGAGGCGTCTGTTCCCAGTGGGGCGGCCATTTAAGTGATGGTGTCACGTTAAAAGGACTACTAAGGAAGGCAACGGGAAACCAGCTCAATTATTTTTGCAAAGACAATAAAATATGATCACTGGCAAAATTAAGAAGACCCTGCCCAAAGGGGCGGGTTTCGTGCCGGCATCGGGGGAGTCAAGGTCTTCGCGGTCGTCATCACACGAAATCCATGCGCAATAGCAGAAAAGAATAAGATGAAAAACGCCACTATCAGAATAGGTGAATCGAGCTTTAGGACGGCGATGAGAACAGGGATGTTAAAGAACATCAAGCAAGAGGTGAAGCGAGGAAATATTCATGTGCTATACTTGTGCGAGGCGAGATGGAAGGATAATGGAGATTATTGGAGTGATAGCTATAGGGTAATATTTTGCTGAGGGGAAGAGAGCGGTGTGGAGTAGCTGTGGTTATAAACAAAAAAGTAGACAAAAGAGTAGTAAGTATCGGTAAGGTAAATCATAGAATATTATTGGTAGAGATTAAAACAGAACAAACGAATTTAGTTGTAATTCAGGTGTAGGTATATCCCAACAAGAAATCACAGGGAGGAAGACGTAGACAGTGTACACGACCAACAAGAGGAAATGATTGAGGCTAAACCTGAAGGAAAACACTTTAATAGAGATAGAGGAACAGTGAAGCAGTGATGAAGGAAGGTAAATATAGGAGTGAGGTAGTGGCTTAAGAATAAGGAATGATTGCGGGGAGAGAGCAAAGTATAGAAAATACCAGGAGATTCAGTGAGATTTCAATACGATTACATTAAGGTTTTTCCTAAATTTAAGAACAGCGTCATCAATTGGCGCAATTTTCCTCGAGTGCACACAGATTCTGACCATAATTTATCAGTTATGATAAGGGATAAGGAAACCATGGATTATTGAAGGGATGATAAAAAAGACATAGGAGAGAAGGAAAGAGTTAACCATTAAATTAAGGTGAGAAACAAAGAAGGCAAATGAAGTGTGGTGGAAAGAATAGTGTGAGGGCATGGATAGTTTACGAGAAAAAATGAAGACTTCAATTTACAGGAAAGTAATAGAACTTCCTAGTACTCTGAACGGAAAAGCCGCGCATACTATTAGAGGAAAATTAGGAAAAAGACTAATAGTTACAGAAGAGATTCATGCTAGATGTAAAAAATTCACAAAAGAACTATACAGCAATGACTTTAGGCTAGTTATCTAGGTGGTAGAAAGAGAAAACGATGTCGAAGTGGATAACTTAGGCCCGGGCATGCCTACTACATTGCGAAATACAGAAGGCATTAAAGGAAATGAAATTGAGCGAGGCTGTTTGGGCAGATAATACCCCTGCAGAATTACTTAGAGATAAGAAAAACATTGAGAGTTTTATGGAATCGTTCGCAGCATTTATGAAGGTGGAATGTGGTAAGAAAACTTAATTAGACCAGATTTAATTTCCATCCAAAAAAGGGGAAAGGAGGAGAAATTAAGAAATATAGGACGATTAGGTTGATTTCTCAAGCATAAAAAGTAGTACTAAGGATCATTAATAAGAGGATGGAGAAATGGAAACGATTACCTTTGAGCCACTGATAGATAGGTTCATAGAGAACTATTAGAATGTGTTTATTTGATTCGTATATTTTGAGAGGGGGATTGACAAAGAAAATTGTGAAAATCTATTGAGTGTGTTACAGAATATACGAGCAGTCAGGATATAGGAGTTACAGGATACATATGCGAAAAATTCACAGTGCAAAAATCATTCGCCTGAACCGAGACCCAGGGGCCGGGGTTTTTCTCCATATTATGATGCACATAACGTGTTTTAACTTCGGGTAACCTTTTCTTTTACTTTTAAAATTAATAAATTATAATTAATATTATTATGCGTATTCGTCTATTGAAGTTATTAAGTGTATCTTATCGGGAAAAGAAAATTTTTCTTCGTAGAGTGGGCCTATACAATTGTTAATTTACTTCCACGGTAGCTATAGACATGTTCTTCAGTGGTTAGCATTGCCTGTGCCACTAATGAAATAGTTTCGTAAATTAAAAAAAAGGAGGCAAGCTAAAATATTAGGTCGTTTTGGTGATGAAGACTTGTACGTCATGAAAAATTCAATAAATTTATATGGATGATTGGTTTTAATATAAAGTCCTAG
>LYUA01001403.1:470526-481812 GCA_002093875.1 Calopteryx splendens | reverse complement strand
ACACAACAATGATAGAGGGGGATAAAAAAAGAAGACGACAACTAGCGGCCGTCGACCGAAACAACGAGAGCCTTTGCAGAGCCCTCTCACGACAGCCTCTCGAGTCAAGCCCCGTAGCGGAACGTGCCGTGGGACCCCGAGTCCATCCCGCTGATAATGCCCTCGCCCCCCCATCCAATTGACGCCGGATTGACGCTCGCTGTTCACTTCACCTTCGCCTGAGACCCCCTCCCACCCCACTCATCCCCCCACGACGGGGAAGCAGAGCCCTGCACTGCACTCCGCCCCGATTTCCGTGAAAACAAAAAGTCCGTGCGCGAGCCATCGGGATCAAGGATGAGCCGAGGAGGATTCTTTGTATGGAGAGCGGGAGCTTGCAGTTTGGGAGACTCGATTTAATTTATCAAGGACCTTGAATGCACCGTTATTTTCTGCCTGTGTCATCAACAAAATCATACTCTGCGGTGGGGAAGAAGAGAAAATTTAAGAATGTCCAGATAGATGACACAATGCAAACTCCTCAAATACACTATTTCGGTTGGTGGCACATATATTTTCCAGATTCGCCTCTCTGAAATCGAAAGTTAAAATCATAACACCAGGGTTCGACTGCATTGATGAACGGTGAGGTTTAGGAATTTCGCGGAAAAATGCTTATTTTTTTAAAGCTGCGGTGAATACGAACGACTCGATTGTTATTGATTTTTAGTAGTTCTCCACAGCGAGTAAACAAACATCTTCAGCGATGCTGATTTTCCTTCTTCCAATACAATGAATGACCATATGCTTTCATTCAACTAATTTTCACCGCAATATTAGTTTCGACTCTTTAAAACAGATAACATAACGTAGGCATGCGGCTAGTAAAATCTATTCTGATCTCAACATATTTTTCGTCCGAACTAAAAATAGCCAACCACCAAAATGGTGAATCAGTGGGAAAATGGTTTGGTATGAATAGGGTTCACGTTTTAAGCAACTCGAAAAAGTTTAACCTAAATTAATATGAATCAAACCAGTCTATCTTTCAATACATAATAAATGTACGAGTCTCTGAAATGTCTCATTCATCTTATTAGGCTAGTTAGTATGCCTCAAATGTCTTTCTTGTGTCACTAAGGTAATTCAACAAATGAAGTCCGTCGAAGCCAGCAAAGCAAAAGGATTGGAGCAAACGCCAGCACGAATATTAAACGAAATGTCTCCAGACAGTACCCTCTTCTGAAAAATATTCAATAAATTTCAAAGGGACATAAGTTGAATTAGGATTTGAAAATAAACCACTCCACGCCAAGAAACAAATGGAAAGAATCAGGAAATTTTGGGCGGACACCATCAAAACCCCTGCCAAGCAAAATTATTGATCATAAAACTGTGGGAAACAACTTGTGCTTCCTTGATAATCGAAGTTTTTTTCACAAACACCCAACAAAGAAGCCAAGAACGAAACGAACGAAACTAATTTTTTTCACATAAGGCGTACAAAATCGGGGATAACAGAAAAAAAAATGTCGACGCTATTTTTCAAATTAACTATATCTGTATACCTATATCTACATTATACCCTGCAAGCTACCACTGAGATGGGTGGCAGGGGGTGAGTTCACACCAGGCGTGAACCAGAGGAATGACATATTCCTAAAGGGGGGTCATGCACCGCAGAAAGGGACACATGCAACAATAATGTCCAACGCCACAAGCGTCACATGCATGCATCGCACGTCAATGGTAACGCGCAACTACGTCTTCTACCCACTGCATAACGAACACATGCAAAACACGCCTGCTACTAAGTATTAAGATCCTCTATACCAGGTACCAAAAATAAAACGCAAATAAAATTACATAGATGTGGAATAAACGACGAAATACAAAACTGGGTTCGCGATTTCCGAAAGCAAGAAAAGAAAACGTGATCGATGGAAGCACTTACTATTTTTTTTAAGAGATCTGTGGCGTTCTCTATGGAATCGTGATCATTCCTCTTATGCTCCTTATTTACATCTGTAAAATTCTAAAATGGCCATAGGCGTTAGATTAGTGGATGATGATGGTAATTTACCGACGCATAATGTATACCTAAAACGGTGATTTGCGGTATGTGGTGATTGACGGCCACGTGTGGGGACCCCAGGTAAATCTAATCGTATGATCAATGATATACTTCTAGGAAAATAAATCTAACCGCACCTTACTCCAGTAATCAGTGAGAGGCAATGCTGACGCCGAGGAAATAATTCTTCCACAACAACACACGCTAAGGGAGACCACTTTGAGAATTGAAGGAAATGGACCAAAATCAAACGATATGAGGAATTTTTTTCTCTTTTATAATAGTAGATAACGAATAAAACTTTTACAAATAAATTAATACCTAATTTATCTAAATTAAATGCCCAATTCACAAATCAGCGTTAACAAGTGGAGACCAAATATCCCATGTCGTACCCTACATTGGCGTACGCTTGTTGGGTAATATTTAAATGAGAACAAAATTTTTTGTCGCCAGAGATATTTTATCTATACTTAATAAAGTATTTTTGTAGGGATATAATTATGCCTCATATTAAGGGGATGTTCTTATTAGCAAACTCCTGAAATATTTCATATCTCTCTCTTTATCAAACATGTAGCAATTGGATTCATTTAACTCTATCACTATTAAAATGAAAACACTCATGAACTATTACCTCAAATAACCAAATCCATGTCTCCAAAAATATTTGTAATAGTGGCAAAGAACTATGATGCAGAGATTGAATGTCATGTATCTCAAGAGGTTGAAGTAAATATCTCCGTAACATTTTCTAATAACAAAGAGTAAATTGAAATAAACCATAAATTTAGAGAACATAGACGCCACAGAATAATAATTATTTTTCAAAACTGTTTTCATGTTAGAGGTTAAATAATAAATTAAGACTCACGCGAGATTGGAGGCACAAAAACTTTTCGCTTGTTATTTTACTCGTTAAATGGAGAAATTATTCATAATAGTTTTGTGCTTCTAGAGATATCTACATATTTACCATTTATTCGAATAGTAATAATTTTACTTTCCACGTGCGACTCAAGGAAAATGATCAATAAAATACTCCTTGGTCATTCTTTTTAATGGACTTCCACCTTAGCGAAGTGAGTGTGCTGAAACTTGCGTGTCTCTAACATTAGGTAGAAATTCTTTTTGTCATTAGGCAACCAGAGTATAAAATGCCAGAGATGAGATATCGGGTTGAAAGCATTGCGTATTAACCCACTTTTAAAAAATTCATAGTTTGTGCTCTCCCTCTAGTAAACAGTCATACGATAATGCAAAATTAAATGTAATTAGCAGGAAATTGTAAGAGAAACGATGCGAAGTATAGGTTGAAGGTTGAAGCGCTTCGTGCATGCGTGACGATTTTTAATATGTATATGTATTCCCCAATGGAGAAATGTTTCATGGGTGAAAAGTTATAAAAAATTTGATGAGAGACTAAAGGCATAAATATCAGATCTCATTTGATGAAGTTTTCCTCGCCGAGTTTCCTCAATGGGTAAATCCTATTTCCTGATTGAAACTGTATTTAAAAAACCCTAGAAGGTATTACGTCAATCCCTAGTCGTTTATTCGTTCCACGATCATATAATACACGAGAAAAAATTAACTTTGATTAATAGAACTTAAAAAATTCAGCATTTCATGTAAGAAGAAACTCAAATATTATTATATTATTAATTTTATTTATTATTAGAAAATAACTTTTCCTCATGTTAATTTTTTCACTGAAATTCGGTGAGCAGATACAGGTAACGTTTTGATTCAATTGAAAGCCATTTTAAGAAGGCATGAACAAGAAACTTCGAGAAGTCTTTGGGAGTGGAAAATAGGGGGGCATCAAGTA
This sequence comes from Calopteryx splendens, assembly GCA_002093875.1. Lineage (NCBI taxonomy): Eukaryota > Metazoa > Arthropoda > Insecta > Odonata > Calopterygidae > Calopteryx > Calopteryx splendens. Next base: position 477,928 of record LYUA01001403.1, on the reverse strand, counting down.
AAAACGCTTTGGAGACCATTACACTTATAAATCTTACGAGAGACTAATATTGAGATTTTTTTAACACATTCAGTGCTCACTGTAGGCAGTTGGGCAAAGATTATGCTGAATTTCATGATAATTAAAGAAAGGTTGAATATTTGGAACATACAGATTAGAAGCATTCAGCATACACTTAGCACTGAAATATTTTCGCATGAAAAGTCCAATTCTAAAAATGCAAGTAAAGAAAGGGGTATCAAAACCAGAAGTAGTTCGTGTTGTTCAGCAATTGAGTAAGTTGTTTCCTACCTCAACGACATCATTATGTTGAAAATCACTGTCATGATAACAGAATTAAAAAATATTGTAGAAAAGATGAATAACCAAATACTTGTTCAGTACCACGTAAACGCTAGAATCCAAGAATCGCAACGTACTCCTGTAATAGCAATAGAACAATACATATGAAATAAGGTATTTTTTCACCAGCTCCTCAAGTGCTCATTATGTATTTTCACCATATTAGGCGTTAATTATTCCCATACATTGATTGCTTTCCGGTGAAGTATTTTAGTTAAAATCATATCGAGTTAAGATGGTACCAAGGAAGACGACGAAAACATATTTATTCGTCACTGTCATTGGTACTAAGTATTTCAAGTACTCTAAATTATGTATAAGAAATCTAACAAAGTCAGACAGTTCAAGCCTTCAAAAATGCATTATACCGCCTTCTATCGAAGTTATATTTTAATGTTGAAGTACATAATCAATTCGGAATATGCGCAAGAAAAGTAATTACAATAATTTTTTGTTTTACGACTTTTTTTTTATTTTAATAGAAAACTACCAATATCCGAGTTTCTGAAATAGGCTAGTGCAATTACGACAAAGTAAAAGTATCAAATTATCATATAAATCGACGATAAAAAGAAAAAAGTCTAAAATTTAGAGTGATAATGCTTCATGTAGAATTCTATACCTCTCGTATAGGGTAGAAGAGCATGAAATAATAGGTTCAACTAGTAGGACCTCGAATATAAAATCATAAAAAAGATTTTGTAGACTTCATTTCCCTGCAAGCACTATTCGAAAGTACGCTGTGAAGGCTTCCGCGGAGTGTAGCGATTGAATATAAATCCCGGAAGACTTGTATCTTCAATATTCGAAAGTATATTCCCCAATATACTAATTCCAATTCAATCCCTTTCCATGGATTCTTATTCCCTCTGTTATTCCACATTTGGTGATTTTCATGACATACATGTGATTGTAGATCTATATACTCTTTGTGTAGACAATTGGTGTTTAAAAAACGATTTTTAACTCGAAAAAACATTTAATGCATCTGTCTATCTGCTTTTGACAACACAATGTTCGTTCCAAAACAGAAACGATTGGGATAAAGGCATTTGAAAAACTCATGTACACAACTTCAGAAAATTAAAGCTGCGTTGTTACAGAAGTTATCTAATTATCTAATGATCCCAAGAAGCCCAAATGCTCAGAATGAACATAAAATTAACGGGTTCTTGGGGCTCGAAGTAGATAAGTAAAGTACCCCTAAGAATAAAATCACTATCTCAGCCACCTAATTTTATCATGTCTTAAAGAGGCTACTATATTACTATGTATCACTAAAATATATCCTCAAAATTTATTTTTTAAAGTCACATTCTGATGAAATGTGGCTTTATTCCCAGAGGACATTAATTATTCAAGTTTTCGTCCTTTATTCCTGAGAGTTGGTAATATGATCGACCAACTGAATATCAGCCTAGGGGCTCATGAATTTAATTAAGTTAACTAAATGTTAATAAATAATGCATTTATATTAACTTTCCCCAGAAATTCATTCAAATTAACTTACCTTGAGGAACCAATGAAATTCAATCTTTTCACTCATACTTCAAATAAGTAAAACACGACGATGTTGTTGATTATAATATCAAAAATATTTATATTTTATCAAATGGATACCTTCTGCGGGTTTTATCTGCTTCACATTTTCTCTAAATTTACGGTTGATTTATAATTATTCCGAGTATTTAAAAAATGCTCTTCCGTGACATATTATTTAGTATGTACATAAAATCTCCTGAGGCATACGACAGAGTACTACTGCATCATAATTAATCGCCATCATTACAAATATTTTCCGGAGACTTGGAATCGGTCATTTGAAGGAATAGTGAGTGCATGAGTGCATTAATATTACTATTGTGACAGGTCAACTATTTTCATCACCGAATATTAGGTAAGAAGACATATTTAACAGAAAATTCATTTTAGGCCAGATTAAAAAATATATAATAATTTTAGTTCCATTAAAGTATTCCTAAATATTTTTATCAAAAGGTATTTTTAAGGCATTTTAGATCATTTGTTTTATAATTTGTCTGTGATTCTTTCGTGCCGCATTAGTAGCTACAGTCAGGAAAAGATATGAATTATTGTGCTTATCACACTTTTTATATCGAGATACACCAGAAATAATTTTAATAGAAAACTATCAATATCCGAGTTTCTGAAATAAGCTAGTGCAAAACGATGTCACCACTCGAAATTGTAATATCCGCATTTAGAATTCCCCTGCGGCACGTCGTAATATGCTCGAATGTTGCTCATATTTTATTTGTAACAATGGAAAGCAGGGGATAGGAATTAGCATTTCCATAACGAACGTTTTTTTGGGAACAGCCCTAACGTAGGTACAAATTTTGACTCTTTTGACTCCCTACCTTCACTTTCCATTGTTCCGTTCCTATTTCCCGAAGGCACACTTCATAAACTTCTTCCATGTCCCCAAAAATTTCCTCTGCCAATTGCATTCACGCTCCGAATAACACATCACCTATCTCGATCCTTCCGCGCCACAGACCACCGCAATCACTTTCACTACCAGTTTCTTCCGCCAGATGACTCTTCAGCTCTGATAAAACATCAAATAACGTCAGGCACAGTCAGCCTCCTTTATTTAATGAAGTAGCAATGGGAGCACAGCAGGAAGGCCGGGAAGTGGCAAAGGAATCACACCCAGGAAATTAAAGAACCATCACATATTGTTTTCTAGCACTATTTGTTGTATTTTATGTCTAAATATCATGTTTATGTGAACCAGAGAAAACCAATTTTGTCTAAATTTGGTTTAAATTTAAAACAGAAATTGATATTTTTAGCGGGTGGTTTACATGATTTGTGATAGGTCTGTATCCCCGCATCCTTTACATCATTTGTTCCGATATAATCTTCCTCTTGTAAGTTTTTCCATGGATAATTTTCTTTACTTTTCAGAATAATTCTTGGTTTTCTTCCATTCAGCCAGAGTCTAGTCATATTTTTTAGGTAGATTCTTCTCTTTCATACGTCTCATGTGTCCTAACTAACTAAGTGGCTAAGCTTAGCCTCTATAGCGTCAGTCAGTGATGCCTCTAAATCCATTATCTTGCTACTTTTGATGTTCTTTGTGAGATATTCCAGTGTCAGCCAACAACAATTTTCCCAAAAACTGTTTTCTTTTTGTGAGAATGTATTATACACCCATGTATCAGTTTATTAGGTATGCTGTCACCGGATCGACTATAGTTTTAAATATTCTTCATTTAATAGTTTTACAGATTACGTCAAACCATAAATGGGAGTTCAACTCCTTTCTTAACTTTTTTCTTCACTCATTATATCACTCATATCTTTTCGTCCTTCCCCATCAAATTCTCATGGGGAACCTAAGTATTTTCACCTTTTTTTTATGTAATTGTTCCATACTATTTTTTGATATCCTTTATTTCCTGTTACTTTTAATTGTGTCTTTCGAAAATCAACATGCCACTTTTTTGCTCAAATGTATTACAAATCCCAATTACTGAACTCTTTTACGTTTTTATACCATATAGCCAATATCTTCAGGATCTTTTCTAATGACAAACCTGATTGCCTGTTAATGAAAGTGTCGAAACATGATCGTCTTTAAATAATGTAAATTTCCTAAATCTTCGGTTTTTCTGCCCTTTTAGAGCTGCAAAAAGGTAAAAAATGTAAGTGAAGCGCAATAACCTAGACTATATTCTTTATTAATAATTAAGGCTCACTAGTTTGAATATTATTGTAGCAGTTGTAATATCATTACAACTGCGATTTTTGTATAACCTTTTCAAAGCGTTTGTATGCACTTCCTTTATTCCATTCTTCCCTATCGCCGATCACAGTTTTTACATGGGGGCAATATCGTATGTTTTTATTAAGTCAAAAAATACAAAGTGTATGTTACTTGTCTCTATTGCAAGTGAATATTTCCCACTATCATTTTATAGACAAAATGCATTATCCATCGATGATCTTTCGGCACAAAAACCTGATCCTCGATCTCATTGCCATTCATGTCAGTTACTGTTTCTTTCTTTAAAATATCTACCTAACAGAGATAGTTTTCATATATATTCTATTGATTGGCATAAAAAAGGCTAATAATGTACAAAAACATTTAAAAATGCTGAAATTAAAAAACGGAAATTTGTGAATAATAAAACTGTTCAAAATTGCTTACTGTGTAAAACTACTAAAACTGTGTGTGTACTGTGCAAAATTACTAAAAATGTATGTAAGCTCAAAAAATTTCAATGGATTGAACAAACACACATTAACACGTTTACAAGGAAATTTACCAAAAAAAACATTAATTTTACATGCTAACATATTCAACGACGTTCGCTGAAAAAAGGTCACCTATTTAAGTTTCGTGTCTGTAATGTCTAATGTTTTTTGTCTATGTTTTCTACAGGGTGTGCGCCCTTCGATTGGTTATAATTTGATATAGAATAGTTTATTATTATATTTAATTTTCTCCTGAATAAGCAACATTTTGCTGATTGCCTATCTTAAATTATAAGAAACAATACTGGCAACTAAAACATTATTACTAACTAAATTAGAGATCCCCTATGATGAAAACGCCTGGATTAAAAACATGTATCTGAAAATGAAGGGAATAGGAATCACCAAAATGGACTAAACTGCATGAACAAAGTGTTAGGCAAAGAAAGAAAATTGGTGGCTGGTCTATATCACCAGGAGTTTTCTGAATGAGTTAAATTGGAATATTAAGTGTGATTGAGGATATCACCCAAATGCAAGAACTACCAAATGTTATTGAATTCCAAGCCGACTCTGATCATTCTCTGATTACTCAATGCGATGAATGGAAAACGGCAGCAAAACCAAAGTGATAGACGACCGATTCAGAAGGAAGATCCTCCCACTTCACGGAGAACGGTGGAAAAAATACGCAATACCTCGACTCCCGCAAAATTGTAGAAACATCAATGCTCAAAACAGAACTGAGGCACCCGGGACCGAAACTGCACTGCATGACAAGTTCCACAGCCACCCCAAAACCATTAAAAGCTCATCGATTACGAGAGTTGTAATGTGTGGGGGGAGTGCCGAGGGGAGCCGCACGGTGGCGCCCAAGGGTGGGTGCCTCCTGAGGAGGTGGTGCGAGGAGCGAAGGGCGGACGGAGGCGCTTTCGGAGTCGCCGGGCGGGTTGACTGGAGAGCTGGCCGTGGGAGCGGGAGGTGGAGCGTATCTGCCGGAGTGTGGCGGGGCACTTTCCTATCGATCTGAACGCGAAGGGAAGTGGGACGGTCAAGAGTGACCTCTTCGAGGGCACGGGGTGGCAAGGGATTTCGAGACTAGATGCAAAAAGTATAGCGGGGGGTTGATTTGATCAATTTGCCGGACTAAGAAAAAGTCAAGAGTAAGGTTGATCTGCCTCACTTTTGGAGACAATCGCAATGATAATCGTGTTGAAAATAACCGTAGCTGTCACGGTCTACGGGGCGCTCTTTACTACAAGGAGTACATTATAAATTTAAGTTTTTAAGTAAAAATAAGCGTATATTTCTGAGCACATTTATCCGTTGACGAAAAGACAAAGAAACCTGGCACATTTTAAAAAATCCTTGAACAAAAATCTATAAATATGTGATGTAGATTATGGAAACATAAACGAAGTGAAAGAAGTAATCTAAGAGAGTAATCTATTAAGATAAAGAGATACTAGAAGAAGTTTTTTTTCCAGATTTAATGGAAAAAATTATACGCCCACCAGGAATAGAATATAAATGATTAGCTAAAAGAGGCTTTATATTTTTAATACATCTTTTCGAGTATTGATAACTAGAACTAAAACTGTGCACAGCCGCAATATAAAAAATATAACTAAATTCCAAATATGTCAGCTAGAGAAAGGAAACTGATAAGATTAGGATAGAAAAAATTGGTGAAGAAATTCGAAGATTGGAGAAAGAGCTCATTGACGATTACATTTGAGCCGTTCGCATTTGCTGCAGCCAGAGGCGTAGCATCCAGTAGCAGATATTCAACTGTGAAGAGGTGGGGTAGGATTTGACAACTGGTATGCTGCAAAGAGGGATGTAATAGTATATGGCTCACAAGTGTCATGTCGTGCATTAGGAAAGGCATTCATCATACTTACATAGATTAAAAGTTCCCTTGTGGTTAGGTGCGAAGCCTATGGATAAACAGAAAACCTATGGTGTTTAATTAAGGTTTGATAATAAATTAAGGTGAGACTATGTTATTTAATCGCTTGTTTTTCTGTCATAAATCTGTGGATAGCAAAAAACCAGTCAAACTGATAAAACTCGTAAAAGATGGCATTCCTTATTTTTTTAAAATAAAATAGTATTTTAAATTGTTTGAAGACACACGCAGCTAGATTTGAGCTTGATGCTAGATTCTAGAAAAAGGAGTATGCCATGAAATAAAGATGTGTATAAGGTGAATGTGCGAAAACAGATAAACTATAATTAGTACCATGAAAAGTACATCATTGGATATTGGAACATGAAGTCAAAATACCTACAAGTAAGTTTCACATAAAAGTACAAACACATGATACAGACACACATGATAAACGTAAAAAAATATACAACTACTATTTAATAAAAAGTAGATCATAAATATTTATATGCATAATTTAGCGTGTAGACATTTAATGTGATTTTATGTCATATTTTTAGTACAATTTGTGATGCATATCTGGTAAAAGTTTCATTGATTTGGTTTTGGTAACTATTGCAGCAGCCTTTGCAAGTTGAAATATGTTCAGTTCTACTACGGCAGCTATTTTTTTGCCACGAAGGCGTTTCTTCACACTGATAAACAGAAAATATTTCACATGGGACCAAGTCTGGACTATCGAGAGGATGAGGTGCACACTTCACATTGAAAGAAGACGTGTGAGCTATTGGCTGTGTATGCGAAATAGGTAAAATCCTAAACCCAATAAAAGAAGTTAAGAAAGCTCCTATAACGCTATTTCGGTCAGCCGGTGACGATCAACGGGGAAAAAAGAGAGCTTGACACCGAGAAGAACGTCAGTACCGTAGCACTGTTCAA
>LYUA01001403.1:452489-462813 GCA_002093875.1 Calopteryx splendens | reverse complement strand
ACGACCTAGGTTTCGCTAGTTACAGCATCTTCAGGTGAAATCACAATATCGCCGGAATCCTCAGAATTTATATATATATATATAAATGAAAATTGTCAAAAACTTTATTTCTCATTTTATTCTTGTGGAATAAAACTTTCTTCCTCTTCTATATATAATGGGCTAACCCCTTGCCAGACATCCCAGCGGTGGGTCACAGAGTATTATGTAGATATTACGTAGATTAGGGTGTAGGATATTATGGAGATGTTAGATATTATATAGATATCGTATGAAAATATTGTTCAACAAAACAAGGAAGGTCATGATATTATTAGGTCATAACACATATTGCTGTGGAACTGCTGAGCAGAGGAATACTAGCAGTAAATCGAACCAACCCTCAAAGGTTAATACGAAGATATATCAACAAGTTTCAAAACCGTATGAACGTGAATAATCATAGTACTTATTTTACAAGTGAAATAAGTGAATGTAGGTTCCACGAGTCTGTTAACACTGTAATTTTCGTCTCGTTTGACACGGATCAATTTTCATTGACCAATTGCAATAAATTTATCCTTAACCTTCCAAAGTCTTCAGAATACCGTCCACCGTATCGTCTTGTCCTCAGACTTAAGTAATCGCTTTCGCTTTTAGTCTTTCCAATTCCTCCCTCCCGCCCTCCCTCTCTCAACCCCCTCCACTCCAGGCCACGCGTTCCTCCCTCCACACAATTTCCCTAATCCTCCCTCCCGATCGATTATTTATTCACTCTTTGCAGCCCATCCCTCCGTTCACTCCACTTTCCTGTAATTCATACCTCCGCCAAAATCATTTTAGGCACTTTCATGCATCCATCCTATTCCAATCAATCCCCTTATTGACTCACGAAACCGCTGAAATTTGTCCTCTCCCTCAGCTTTCCGGCGGAAGATTTCCTCTCCTCAATGTGTATCATCCTCTTCCATTCGCCTGCCTCCATGTGTAGGTATACAATTTGATTCGCTCAGAAGTCGCTACAGTTCTCATTCGGCTCTAAATTCACCTTCACTTCTCTGTCAGTAACCTTCAATCGTTTCTCTTATTTCCTGTCACACTACATCCTTCAACTTCCCCGTCAAACTCTAATGCTTTCGCCCAAATTCCTTCTCTTGTTTTTATATAAATACATGATATTCTCATCTGCACTAATTACCACCAAGAGAATAATTTTACCTCCACACTGAATTTGTATGGGTAGCGTCAAAGAAAAAAAGGAAAGTGACTGCCGAACAGCCCGATACAAGTAATACTTTTTCCTCGAACAGTTTGTGGTCGCAGCATTAAGAAACGTTTGACAATTCAAACTTCCCGAAGTTGAAATAATTCAGAATGCCAATTACACATACTCAATGACGCTAATGGCTGGTGACCTACAACCTCCCTGCCATCTTCGCCCTCGTAGGGTAAAATGTTGATTTATCGATCTATTACTACGCCCATTATCCCTGAGGAAGTAGCATTACAGAAGTATGTAATTTTTTCATCCTTATCAAGAAGCGGATTTTATCTGAGAAAGGTGCCACACCATTGAAATTCAACGTTTCTTGATTTCAAAATTTTTCGGAGCCCCCTTCCATTTGAACAAAAACGTGTTGCCATACATGAAAAAGAATAATTCCTCCAGTAGACAGTTTGATAAAAAAGTTACAATGTCTAAGTATCTGAGTTTTTAAGATGCTTTGGCAAAATAATCTCTAAAATCGAGCCTGTAACTGATAAAAATCCCGAGAAAATAATTCAGCGAAGAAACTATCATATACAGTCGTCCAAAATTATCAAATTCTGGCACTTAGAAACGTTTTGGACTTTATTCCGTACCTTCATGAGGAAATAATTTGGTCATTAGGCGTTTTTCAATGGTTTTTCCATTCCGATAAAGAAAAAAAGCACCAGGATGTGAATATCATTAGATCATATCTTTAATTTCACAAAAGTAAAAGTAGCACAAAGCATAGGTATAGGGTATATATTAAATAACATGGCGGACGACTATTTCGAAGAAGATCAATGGTACTTATCAATTAGAGAAGAAGGCAAGTTCTGGGGGGATTTTTAAGTTCACAAATGTATTTTAGGTTTTGAGGGTCAATGGAATATTAAAGGACGTGAGAAATGAGAGAATGTTAGGCAAGCAGGGGGAAAATAAGAAAGAAGAGGTATTCCAGCAGCCAGCATTAAGGCCCGTGGAGAGATCAACGGGCTGAATCAGATTTGGAGAAACAGTTTTCACGTTTTGGGGAAGCACTTTTGAAGCCCATGAGAATTTTCAAATAATCTACAGAGACCTTTCAAAGCCTAACTCAAATCTCTACACAAAATTTAATAATATTATTAAGGGAGGAATTAGTGGGTGCTTCTGAAAGAAAAATGAATGTTCAAAAGTAAAATTCTGCATTTTGCTAATGATGCCACGATGATTAGAATATTCTTGTTCAAATTTTATGAGATAACAGATAGAGGGTAACACAGTGAGATAAAGAATGCAAAAATACTTACAGAAGAAAGAAATCTGCAGACTCAGACTTTAAAAAAATTTTAACTACAGTTGGATTCTTTAACTGGGAAGGTAAATGACATGTATGGAAAGGAAAAGTTCAAAACAATTAAAATCCAGAGTAGATCAGGAGCAGATGGCGTTGTGTTGAAGAAACAAATACTGCACCAAATTAAGATTGGACTGCAACGAGTGAAATGCTATGTTAGAACTCTTTCCTATTGTCTCTATTCTAACGCACTAAAAAATATAAAATTCGAAGAACTGGAAAAGTAGTCCTATGAGTTATAGCCTTTCTCGAAACTTAAGGACCTACACTTCAGACGACCAATGAAAATTAAATTGGCTGACGAGGTGAGGTATTAGGACGCGGTAAATGAGTTAAAAGAAAGAATTACATAATAATCTATTGTGAATAAACTAAGTAACAGATTTGGTACACAAGAAGAACTTTGAGAAAATGGCATAGGGAAAGAAATAAGACAGTGGTCTAAAAATACTTTGGTTAATTATTGTGAAACAGGGTCTTCATATAGTTTTTTATCACATATATCACATATAACATATATCTGGCCATTAATTACAGTTTATAATACCGTCTCATCATTGGAATGTAGACATTTGGGGAAATCTGAAAAAATCTTAAAAGGTGGATCATCGTAGAACTTCGTAATGTAATCATTCCTCTATTTACGTTTAATTCTCAAATTAAGTTTTAATATATGTTTTACCAACTATTATAATCAAGCTATCGCAAAAATTGTTTCTAAATGTAAAAAACAAATTCTTCAGCATATATCCAGGTGGGAGCAGCAAAATAGCTACAGAGGAAAAATGGATTTACCTCTAAGCAACAAGCCACCAATGAATGACATTAGCATGCTTAATAAGGTGCAGTTAACGGCAAATTAGCTGATGTCACGCATTAGAATCCGGATAATTCAAATATTAAGGTTAAGCCAAGTATTCCCGGCCGCTTTAACACAAAATATACCTCGGCTGACGCTAACTCAAGCATACCCTTAACCCTCCCACTTGATATCCCACCCGTTGTATTCCACATATAACAGACAACATTCCTCTTTTCCCTTTAAAACTGCCCCCTGAGCACCCTCTCTTATTCCAAATCGCCCCTTTCCCTCCTTGTTCCCCACTGTCCCTCTCTTTAAACCACTCCTTCCAACTAGTCTCGCCCACCTACCCTATCATCTCCTCCTTCCCTTAAAACATCCACCCGCCCTCCACTCCCTACCCTGAAGGCATACGAGGGCCACTACCCCCTTTCCACCCCTTATATAACTCCCCTCCCGTCCCCCTCCTTTTTAATACCTCCTAACCCCCCCACCCGGTCCCGAGAACCACTCTCTTCTGGGAGGGGTGTGACACACTTTATTCGGAGAGGGAGGGGGAAGAGGAGAAGTGGTTACACTCCATTATATCTCCCACCCTTCTCCGGATGGACGACAGGGAAGGAGCATAAAGAGCGGCACGGGGAGAAGAGGGGAGAGAGATAGAGAGATGTAGAGCGGAGGGGATGATAAGAAAGGAAGAGTATAGGGTACGTGGGAATAAAGGCAGCCAAAGCGTACAACGGTTCCACGAGGAACTCGAACGGATGCGTGTGTTGTGAGAGAAGGAGAAAGGCACGATGGGAGGAGGGGAGACGGGAGTGAGAGAGAGAGAGAGAGAGAGAGGGGTAATGCATCGAAGGGTAAGGAAGAAAGGAATGAAAAAACCGCGTGGGACACGAGCAGCTGATGTGCCTCGGAGATAATGAAGTTGTTGGGACGAGTGCGTCGTGGGGAAGGCGGTTTGCCGCTCGATTTTGGCGGTGGTCCGAGGAGCAATTTTAACCCACCGCTGACCAGTGGTGTGAACCAAAGTTTGGTGGCCAGTTTCACTCACAAATAGTTTTCCGAATCCAACAACGATAATTCATTCATTCCACAGCAGAAAATCTTGTCAAAAGGTAAACAAGAAGCATCCAATGTTATAACGTTTTCAAAATATTATTTTCTACCGAGGATTTCAAATTAAACCACTTAGGTACGACACCGCCGATACACTGGAATGAATTACATGCTTAATGTGACAAGATATCGCTACACATTTATGGCATCGCAAATAGTACGTAGGTACCAAATATAATTTCAAATATCCGAATTCCAAAAACGGTTATGCAAATAATTCTAATCATAATCGTTTTTTTCACACTAAAATAATAACTCATGATAATTACATGCCAAATCATTCACGGGAAAATATTTTTTACCAGCTTTCTGATATTTGATCAGATTCGTCTTTCATCTTGTCCAACGGCGCCCTGAGAGTCTATGTTGGTGATCAATTTTAATCAACGATTTCTATGTTGTGGAGGTATTGGGATAAGTGGATCGTTTCAACGATGTCAAAGTATTCGTGGCCGGATGACAAATACAATTATGACGATCTCCAATAATTTCCCCCTCAAATCATCCAAAATCTCATTTTAGTTCTCATTTATAATAAATATCGCCTAAGTTGATGACCTTAAAATAGTGCATAGTCATGATGAGCGTAAGTATTTCCCCCTCCCCCAGTGCATCTTAATTGTCTCTCTTTAAGTCTGAGGTAATGAACGTCCAAGATCGCTGAGCTGCAATTAGGAAATCCAGCATGATCCTTATAAGATCTAAATGGTTAACCCCAAACCCAATGTGATGAACCCAGAGGACCGCTAAAGCAATTCGCATGAAAATCATATTGGTGACTTCTAAGTTTATGGCGATTATGGTGATGAGCTTCAAGTATTATCACCTCACAGAATTTGGTTTCAATTATTGGTTAACGCGGAGACAAATTTCTAGGATCAATATAAGTTATTGATGACTATTACCATGGAGAACCCCGAAATATCTCAAGGTAACTTTTAAGGGTGTTTTCATTGTCAACATAAGAACTTGTATTCCTAAAGGAATGGTATTCAAACAAGGTTCGTTATGTCTACGAACCTTGGTATTCAAATATCTCTTCACTTGGATGGTGCTTGTATGATACAATTTTGCAATTTCAAGCATTGCGGATCTATTTTATCACGGCCTTAGTGTAATGCACCGTTTTTCAAAAGAACGCTAGGGCACAATTCAATTGAAGAAGACTAACTCGAGGGTGGTGTTTCACCGCCAACCCTTCATTTTCTTCCTTATACCATCATTCTCTTCTTTGTTGACTACCGTAATCTATTAAAGGGAATCCTGGATTCGTTTGTAACTCGCACACATCGTGATTATGGCAGAGACAGAAACACGAGCATATTAAAATATTCTCCCATCTACTAAACCTAATTTATTCCCTTTACTCCCGACTGACAAGTTTTGCACAGAAGTAGGTAGATGTGGATATCACCTAAACTAGCGATGGTGGTCCACGAACCTTTTACAACTTGTGATCGTGATCAAACCGGAGTATTTTCAGAATTTTTTATTTCTTTTGCTTTCGTTTTTTGCAATACTCAGTAATATTTCATTTCCCCGGTCTCTGGTGTTCCGAAAAAATAACTACAACTTTTAACCTAGAGAATCAAGTTCTCATGTAAGTACACTGCCAAATTGGTCTCAGAAGTTGTGAGCCTAGCTGTTTGCCCAGCGAGTGCAAATAAACTGTTCGTTTTCCATTGGATATTCGTGATGGTGAAATTATTCATTCCGATTTTTTAGAAATGTTAAACCTGAGTTTATCTTAAGTTTTTATCAACATGAGAGGAGTTTATTAACATTTTGGGAGTTTATCAACATGGATTACTTCAGTTCTTCCTTGCTGCATCAAGGATTAGCCAACGTTCCCTCCACATTAAATTCCATATTATGTGAAATCTCAGCTAATATTGAGCAATAGTGCAGCTAGAGTCATTCAATGACTATACCATCATTTTTTAGCGGCTACGAACTGACTGTCGGGTCTTCGAGGCGAGCCTCAATATTGAGATAAAAGAGAGTATTGGATTGGCAGAATTTTAAGTTTTCCGTTTTGATTTCCATTGTCTCTCTCCGTATTTACAGAGGATTGAAAGAAAGTGGAATGAGTATATAAACCTTTTTGCACATATCTATTAAATAAGTACTCCAGCTTTTTTCTACCTGGATAAGTGGGACATTTATATCTGTTATGATTCCTAGGAACTAGGCTGCGTGTCTACTGAATGGCAAATATTACTGGAAATTAACGGACAATATAATATTTTATATTTTTTTATAATTTGAGTACATTAAAAATTATGGCATGTGATTTTGTTCATTTCTTTACTTTAACTTTTAAAATTTTCGACATTTAAGAACTGAAAATAGGCAGTCATTTTCCAGCTATTACCTAGTATGCTAATAGGTAACACAGCGTATTACTGACTTGATCCCCAGAAGGTAAAATAGCCGTAAATATCGTAAAGCAAGAAAAAATTCATTTTAGCTACACTTGGATATTCATCGGAGTCTATTTGAGTTTACTTATTATTTAAATTCAATATAAAGACAAAGTTACATGCTTTATTCGAATTTGAAACTTCAGTAACAACGACCTCTGTCATGGTTTGCTAGCGAATGTAGCAGAGAAATTATATTTTGATAGAAAGTTGAAGAAATAGAGATCATTTTCCCTCTATAGATTCACGTTCATAATAAATAATTATAACAGGTATATTTACTAATCTGGACCAGTGACGGTTTTGAGGACAAAGTAAACATTTTATCATTTCGCTGTATGTAAACGTAAATACCATAGCTGACTTCTCGTACACTTTGATGAGGTTTATGATAAATTTTTCCGACAAATTGCGGATATTTTGTTGAAACTATTTCAGTTGATATGCATTAGGAATATTCAAATTAAAGACGAATTTGAAACCGATTCAGCGTGCTCAGAATGCCTGAGTCGAAAGACTGAATTCTCACTTCAAGTTAGAAATGTGCTACAGAAACGTATGTTATAGAACCACAACATCGGTTTCTAACGATGTTTTTGCAAAATCGCATGGCGCTGAAAATCTTTTTCAGAGCTGAAAATTAGTATTCGCCATTTCTATGTCTATTAGAAATTCTCCTCGCCTTCCCTTTGATTCATATTAAAGCGAAAAAAAATTCATGACACCATGGTTTAAAAGTGGCGCTAAAAGTTTTTTTTTCCCGCACAAGTGTTTCTGTGAAAAAAGCGTGCTTCACAATATCTAGATGTTAGGGTGGGATAGAGGAGAGGGAAGTCGCTGAAGCCGATGTGTAGCGGGGTGAGGCAGGGGAAGAATATCTGGGGTTGAAAAGACGGGCGGGGCAAACGTTGGAGGACCTCAGCGTAAACTTTGGAAGAGGATAGAGAGAGAGAAAAAATGTAGTGGGGAGGAGGCGAGCAGAATGTGAGGGAGGGTTCAAAGGGCTGGTGGAGGGGGAGGAAGGATCTTTTGGAGGGAGCGGGGATTTATACGGAAGGAGCGATAGGCCCTGAGGGAATGGGCGTCGGGAGGGGGGTTAGGAGTTGGGGGGGAGGGGAGTAGCGGGGATAAGGCCATGCAGTAAAGGGATGGGAAAGCAAGGTGATCTCCTATGACGTCAAGCTCGACGACGTTAAATCTATTTATGCGCTAAGCGTCGATCCTTTTCATCGCAAGACCGACGGAAAATATGTACTTTTCTTTTGTGTCCCATTTATAGGTTAGCTATTGAACCTTTATGATAAAGAAATCTATATCAGGAGAAGATAACTGGATTTATGACACCATTATAATGCTTCATAAAGACTTTGTTTATGACCATTAAAGGAATTTCGTTTCTGATTTCCGACAATGATAAATAAATAATGAGTTATCATGGAGACTGTTGATGAAATAGTCTACGCATCAGCTTGTTATTTAGCAGTTAAATAATTAATGTATGTACCTTAGTATAAGTCACAACGTAAAAACACCTACACCTAATCCTACTAAATATAGTTTCCTGTTGACATAAATTTGCAAATAAACTTTATTATAGAAGATGCACCTATTTATTCGGCCTCTTTTTTTTAACTGTCAATGACTAAGCTCATTAAAATAATTTTTCTCTGTCTTTTCACAATTTGAAAGCGTAAACTAACCCGCGGATCAGAAATTATGTGTCGTACAAGTATTTAGAGTCGAAAACGCATGCAAAGTTAATTTTCAGATTTTCTAAATTTCTACTTCTACTAACTTTCTAATCTCCAATTATGAAGACGGTCATACGAGAATGGTATTTGATGCATTTATTTTTTCAACCCTAGTATTATAACGCTTTATTGTTATAATAATTTAATAATCAATAAGTATATAAACATAAAACGTTAGCGGCCTGAATTGATTTTCAGAGTTCTATATCTGCAAAGAAAAATGAGATATAGGGCATCATTGGAAATAAATAGTTTTATTTGCTTGACCTTTCTTTCCCTGTTTAGCCTTTTTCAATTTCAAAAGAGCAAATATGTAACCAACAAGGATTTTATAGTCGAATTTAGCCCGTCAATATTTGAATATTACGCAATTGTTTTTCCAATGCAATTCGCAACGGGATGATAAAATGTTAATTTACGACGAAGGTCATGTGGAGAGATGAATATTTGTAGCAGCTTTCCTATAGTAGGGATTTGAGTACGGGAACAGAAGAAGAGGAAGACAAAATAAGAAATTCTCTACACTGAATGCAGATTTCAACTAATCAGTGAAGTCCTAAATAAGGATTCCAAAATCGAGAATTTCTCTTTAATGATTAATTTAAAAAAACCGAAGGGAATACTTGTATCAATCAGTATAAAACCACTGTGACAGATTATCGACAGAAAAAATACCAACAGCCTCCCTGAAGAACAGTGGTGAACATATTCTGAAAAGAAGAGGCTTGATAACGTAAAAACTTTCGGTCCATAAGGCTGACCAAAAAGTACGGAAGATCTTGAAATTATTCATCTACATAAGGTTAATATCCATGGAATAGAACCCTTCATACTCTGAGGGATTCAGAGGCGTGTTATTGCGAGTAATTCTATATTGAACCGAGGCGACTGCAATTGAGGAGGAGCCTTCACTATGAAATACTACGTCCATAGGAAAGATAATGTTCATAGGAATGTGCAAATTTATACTCTGTAATGTCTAATATATATTATTCATGGCACCCACGTGTTATATTGAAATCTTAAGGAAGTATATGTCAACAATGGGTTTTCAGTTGTGTATTAAAATAGCAATTTTGTCGAAAGAATTATTTATTAATATTTTGCCTAAATTATGTATGCGTTAATATAATGTATAAAATAACAAGTTATCAATGTTTAATGTTTAGCATAGTCAAAAATATATTATATATGCAATAAAAAATACTTTCGAGCGAAATTTATGAGAAAATGCCTTGGCTTACTAAAACAAAGAGTGCAGCAGAGCTCCGTGGTACCCTGAAATTTACTATCACATTTTTTAAGCCATTTAGAACTTTATTTTTAAAATATTCTATACCTTCTATTAATTATCCCCATGCATTTGATTTTTTTCATTCCGAGATATTAATACGAACTAGATGCCGCATTTTTCTTCGGAAGGTAAAGTCGGGTTACGTGACAGACCGCTATTTGCTGGTGATGCATAATGCAAACGGTAGTGAATGGCACAAGCACTTATTTTTATAGTTTGAGTGCTCTACATAAATTATTTAAACGAAGAACAATACTTACTTTTATTGCGCTGCTTGAAAAGCAACTCTAATACGCAGCGTCTTAATATCGTCGGTTTTAAGAGAAACACAGACACTTTGCAATTTTCCACTTAATAAAATTTAATAC
>LYUA01001403.1:357375-367406 GCA_002093875.1 Calopteryx splendens | reverse complement strand
GTGTGGTGGGGGGGGGGGTTTGGGTGAAAGGGACGTGGGAGGGTGTGGGGGGAGGGTGTTAGGGGGACAGGTGACTTTCACTAACGCAGCCATGACACTGTCCCCGTTCCGTGGTGTCCTTAATAAAAATTTCGATTTTTTTCTGCTGGCTTCGAGATGTGAGCATGAACTCTTACACAGGAGTAGGATAGAATGATCAAGAAAAACACTTAAAGACAAGTGCCGTGGATTACAAAGGGATTGCCATCATTGTTGTGATTTATTTACTCTCCTACTTTTTCACTATAAATGCGGAAACACCGTGTAATTTATTATATTTACTGTGGGGAATGGTGGGCAACGTCTGTCTAATCCTGAGATTAACGTAGAATATAAAGAGCAAAATGACTAAACTCTCAGTTTTGCGAGATATGCCTGATACAAACGCACACTTCAGACACCTAGATCTTTTGTAAGTTAATTGAAAACGCTTCAGGTATAAAATTAGAAACCCGTGCATCTCGAGTTACTCGCCACATTGATTGATGTGTCCATAAAAATAATGCAACAGAATAAAATGCAGCCCGACCTCTAGGTTAAAATGGAAGGGTAGATATGGCAGCCGAGTTTATTAATATGATTTGATTCCCAGGAACCGTAGAATTGACATCGTTTTCTTTCTGTTTCTCCAAGGTTTTCTTAGGAGAACACAACGGATAATAAGCTGTCTCCCTCATCAAGCGTAATACTACACCTTTAGGAAATCAGCTCGAGGAGGACGACTTCCTTAAAACTAACGTTTGTAAGTTGTTTTCATAAGAAAGGTTTACTGCCGGTGGGCTTTTTTCCATCGGTCTGCGCGAATCGCATTGATGATTATGTGGAAATGCCTGTGGGATACCTTCCTAAGGATTACCTGTCACAAATTATGGTGAGGTACAAATAATTTACAAATCAACGTAATTTTTGCCAAATGTAATGCACTATTATAGTATAATATGTATCCCAATTTAAACAAAGCATTTGATTTACTTTTCCCTTCCCTGCACATTTTGTGATTGCTGTATTTTGCACAGAAGATAAGCAAATTATTGTCGCTTGAAAAGAAAATACAAACAGCTATTAATTAACTATTCATAAAAATAAAAAAGATAATTGTAAATAAAAGTTGTAGTGAAAAGCAATAATTGAATCCTTCTTGATATATTTTCAAATTATCGTTACTATTCACGTTAAGGCATTATATATTCATCTTTTGTTCCTTTCAGTTTTATTCTACTAATTATATTCATCTAAAATATTCCGGGATGCGATAACTTATTGCTAATTCTATAAATCCTTTTTTAATATACGAGCTCGTACCTATAATAACCGTAAATTCAATTGATGGTGGCGTGGTTCCCTAGTGGAAAGAGAGTCTGGACACTGGGCCAAGGGTTCCGTGTTCAAATCTCAGATGATGGCTTTGAAAAACACCATCTAAGAGTCCCAACTGATGTCTTTTTCTGTTTACTAGACCTTAGTGGGAAACCAAAGGGAGGCACTGGGAAAGGAATTGCCCTATAAATATCCTGCATGTGTGATTTCACGCAAATTGGGGATTAGTTTACTATGAACCTTTACCTTCACCAACAAAAACCAACCTTCATGATGATTCTTGATGAGATATAAAATATGCTAAGTGTTCACGAGAAATGCTACTATGAGATGTGAACAAAAACCGCTATTCTTCATTTTTTAAATCAGGTTCGATTTATTCTGCTAATAAGATATTTTTGTATTTTGGTACAATAAGAGTTCATTCAATCTTCAAATGCGTACATGTATGCCTTGACAATGTTTATTGTACGATTTACATGATTTTATGCGTTAATCTCAAATTTTAATATGATGAATGTCATCCCAAGCAAAAGCTCGGAGAGCGGGAAAGTTCATTAAAAACCTATTAGTACGTGATGTTCATCATTAGCTAGAATAAAATAAATCTTATCGTCAACGGTTCTACGCCACGTTACATTAAGCTCATAAGAGTAAATAAAAATATTATTTTCAACTTATCATATATTTATCTAATTTTAATTAATCTGAACAGCCATTTTTTGGCCTTTGCATCAGATAATAAACGTGACAGAGACAATTACAAACACCCAAGCCCTAGGTGGTGGAGGAAAACCCACCTAGGCGGGAATCGAACACGCGACCTCTGGATTAACAGGCTAGGACACTAGCCCGCCCCAACCGAGGTTGATTTTTCGTAATCTCCAAGCTCACTCAGTTCCAACGCTACGGTTCAGCAAGTAATAAGTGCCTTACAGCTTTACACAACTCCACAAGTCTCTTCGACCGCGCGTATTCTTGTTTCAGCCAAAATTCGACGCCGTAAAAGTTGTTCCTACTGCGTGCAGTCATTGCAAGCTAGTATGTAATTCTCCAAAATCTTTAGAATATTAGGCTCTTTGTGTAGCTGTATATTATTCAGCTACACTATCGTACGCAAAAATTATGAATGCAAAACTGAGTTTTAAAAAATTGGTTGACTACTTCTACGGGGTACCCTAAAAGCCGTCTGAAAGGTGTTTGGTAGGGCGTATTTAGAACGCCAACCTTTCATGGTAACCTATCATTATAGAATGGTAAAAAATCAACAAATACTATTTATTTATTCTGCTGTTTTATTATTATTGGTGGTAATGTGGCCGCGAATGGTTCGGGGAAAGAATGAATTCTTAAACCTATCAGTGACGGTGGCTATTTATCTCATTTTTTCCGGGTGGTCCGACCTTAACATGTAGTTTGGCATCCTAATAATTTTTATTATGTTTGAAGCAAACTCAAGCGACCTTTATTTATCTAAAAGACGAAGCCTCGCCTGCAACGTTCGCGTCTCTAGAGTCTCCCATTCTAAACTTGTCAATAACCCTATTACACTCGTCTTCTTGTCGTAGCAGTTTTTCACAAATATTGTCGCATCTTCCGTGTACCCTTTCTAATTCCTTTATCAACCCCTTCTCAAATGGTTCCCAAATACTAGCCACATACTCTAAATATGGTCTCATCAACGCAACATAAAATCTCTCCTTAACACCCTTGTTGCTCCTTCAAACTACTCGCGTTATGGAACGCAATTAATTTCATCGTGGACCCACTTATTCCTCGTATGTTTGTGCTTATTGAATAAATTGGGGCAAGAGTCTCACCTAGGTACTTGGCCTGTTTCGACCTTCCTACCTCGATTCTGTAGATACTATACGAGAATCAGGCCTACCTGTGTATTTTATTCCAAAATCTCATCACAGTACATACTCCCAGGCAGTACCAACTTCCAGGCCTTACACTAATCAGAAATTATATTCAAATCGCATAAGAGTTGGTCAATATGTTCTGGGGTCTCCATTTCTTAGTATATCACGTAGTGGTTGTAACGCATGATTTCATCGGATACTTATTTGCCTATTAAATTGTATCAGTCAAAATGTTTGTACTTTCTATATTTGAGTTGAGTTTTCGCTTGTTTTTCTAATGAGAGGATCTTTGTTTGGGAAGATGGATTTTTGTGTGAGAGGGACTTCTGGATCGGTGATGGAAGATGAGGCCAGTATTGTTCCTAGTCGTATTTCTCGTCTTTTATTTCTTTATTTCCTAACTCATAAAATTACTTAATGAAAAAGATTCTATGGATTTTGCTAAATTTTATTAATCATTTTTAATAGAAGCCGATTGCTACCGATCAAGGGATAATTCGATTCCCAAAATATCCCTCCGTGAATTAATGTTACACATAAGAATGAAAAATGGATGGACATGGAGATAGTTTTTCGTTGGTCTCATAACAACGGAGACCTACAGAACTGATCTACATTGCATCCCTATCCGTCACGCTTTATTCATATAACCGTAGGTTACACTTAATTTATTCAATGGAATGGCACTCTTTCGATTCCGTAAACCTCAAAACAGCAGGTGGCGTATACTAGAGTTGAAGAGAAGGAGAGTGAATCGTGTGGGGAAATACTTTATTATATTGAATGCCAATAGTAATTCC
This sequence comes from Calopteryx splendens, assembly GCA_002093875.1. Taxonomy (NCBI): domain Eukaryota; kingdom Metazoa; phylum Arthropoda; class Insecta; order Odonata; family Calopterygidae; genus Calopteryx; species Calopteryx splendens. Next base: position 363,385 of record LYUA01001403.1, on the reverse strand, counting down.
AAAAGTTATATATAATATGCGCGGTTTTCTTCTATTGCTTCCTTATCTCTAATTTCGGTTATACTACATTAAATATATCATATTAAACCTATCCTGTACGTTCTAAATGACGAACATTTAGAACGTACAGGTAATAATTGATTAAATAAATAAGCAAAACTAAGATACATGATGTCCAATTTGCAAGAGCTCTCTCTGTTAGTTTACATTGTATTTACATGGCAATATTAATGGGTAAATACGTAATGATGGAGCATGCTTTTAACATATTAATACCAGAATGTCTCAATCAACTTAATTTTCTTTTTTTTGCAATTATTGCACTTTTCATAGTACTGGAAACTAATCCTACCACGCTTTTATCGCACAAAAATATTAAAATATCTCAAAAAACGGACAAGACATTGCGGATGTGGCCTTACACCTATGTGCATTGATGCAAATTTAGTATATACAGAGATCATTACACTGTGGAAACCCTTGCAACAATTTAGAAAATTTAAATTGCACCGTGACTCCTAAGAGGCTGAGAGCTTCCGAAAAATGCACTCAACCAGGAGAGGGTGAAAATAATTGCTCCTAGAGAAGTGTATGTTTTACAAGCATGCAGTTTTTTACATGCTAATGGGAAGGCTAAATAAACTTATACCTAACAAATGTTTTTATTTCAGATCCAATGAAATATATTTATAGATAATGAAAGGCATTGCGTCCTGCAGACGGATTTTTATTTTGAGAGCAGCAAATTAAGGTGTTCACGGAAATACATGTTGAGTTACTATATGGAAATTGTCTTGTTCGCACAGGAGAAGCAGTTGACTTCGCCACCTTTTAATCGTCGTTTTTCACGCATTTGAAATTATAGATTATAGCAACACCGCTGAATGATTATAAAATGCTTTTTTTTTAACAGAAAATCCATGTACTTCACAGATTTACAGTGCAAGGGCTTTTAAAAGGATAGTGTAATAAAATTACAAAGAACTTATTTTCTCGTTAAATTATAATCAATGCAGTCCTCAAATGATAATTTTGCAGTTGGAGATGTTGCAAGGATAGAGGAGTTAAATTAGTGCATTTTAACCACGACAAAAGGAGTACCTGCCAGTAATTTTCGATCACCTCCCCTAATTAAATTACTACTCTAGTGAAACGTCTAAATAATTGAATTCTATTTTGAGAAGTGTGTTGTGAGAACAAAATCACTCCCTTGATTTGGTTGCTCTGAATAATAATTTATATATATTTATTTAATAAAATTTTAACTTTCTTAACCTTCGTAGCCTCCATGTTATTTTCTGATATCCCGATTTCATTGAGTGGCATAAAATAATCCCTCGGTCCAAGATGCTCGAACAAAATAAAGGATAAAATGGATAAAAGAGGCAAATATAAGGGAGAAAAATTCAAGGAGTTATAATTATCCCATAAAAAAGGTTATCCAATTCTAAGCATAGGTACAGCTGAAAATCCATAAATTTCGTGATAGAAAAATCATTTGCACAGACCAGAACTCGAATTCCGCTTGGTGGTCAATTAACGGGTGACTCCACTCAAGTTAATGTTACAATTTCCAGAAATTTCTATGAATAAGTGCATCGCAATCAACCGATTACCTATTTAATGAATAACTCACACCAAATACCAACGAATTGTAATTGCTCTATCCACGTATATAAGTTTTACAGCATAAGTATATCCTTCCGCTCAACAGCTTTTTGGTTAATCCTTGTAGTTCACACCTGCTTTGGGAACATATTTTTTTAGTTTTACGTCGTATTAATTTCTAAATAATGTTAGCGGACATTCCGCCATTTACACCAGTTTAATTCTTGTCAAAACCCAATAAAATTGAGGTAGGGAACCTATTTAAAAATATCAACAGTGCCAAGCTAACCGTGAGTTGAGCGAATTGTGTGCGACAATTACCATTTTTTTTGTGAATTCAAGTAATCAACTTGTTTCTTCCTGCTCACAAAGACAAGAAATTTAAAAAACATCGATAAGTGAAAGTGTCGAGTAAAGCATATAATTAGGTCAACATTTACCCGTAATTAAACGTAATTATTCTATCATACATTCATCTAAAAATAACGCATTCGATGTCATTAAATCACATTTAAATTATTTCCATCCATTTCCTCGGAAGCCAGCAATTCAGTCAGTGCATCGGTCCGATGGCGCGATTTTTATTTTAATGAATTCCGCCATCAGCCTCCTTGTCTTAGCGCCTACGCCCCTTTCCAAAACGTTACCGTTTTACCCCTGCCTTGCTCCTTGGGGATCCCATGCGTGTCCTTCCCCCCTCTCCAACCTTTCCAAGGGAGAGGCCATATATTACGGGAGATAAAAAAACGCAGGAGGGTGCGAGAGAGGGAGAAAGAGAAAAGGAGAAAGATTGAGACGGAGTGCGAGAATTTTCCCCGAACGCTAACTTTCTTAATGCCGGCGTAACTAATGAATCCCCATCCAGGGGGAGACGCAATCAGCGAGAGTGAAATTTATCTCCCCCCCCTCCTCGCCGAACCCTATCCCACACCCCATCCCCTTACTCGTTTGTCTCGCCCTGGTGTTTTCCCCTTTTTCCCGTCTCCCTTCCCCATTCCCATCGCTGGCTCTCGTCCCTCTCGACAGCCCTCCCCCGCCGATGCTCTCTATCCTGGTGTTTGCAACGATCTCCCCTCTCTTAACTTTCCGATGCCTTCGGGGGGAGGGGGAGGGGCAGTGAGAGAGAAGTGGGAGGTGATGGACCCACCCTTCCCGCCAAATTCTATAAGATTTCCTGAGAGACGAGGAGGGATGCACTTTCGTAGGAGTTACCGTGGGAGTGGCGCAACTCCTCCTGCCATCCCTTGCGATGTGCGATGGTCAGGGATAAGAACTTAGGGAGGGGATGAAGGGTTGAGGGAAAGAAATTCGGGTTGAATATCCGTCTGGACGGACGCCAAGGGAGCACACGGATTAGCGTGCCATCCGAAAGAAGGTGTGTTCAGTCTTATTTTCTCTCCGAGTGGTACTCGTGCGAGGGGACACATAGGAGCGAATGAATGTGAAATATCCTGCCAACTTTTACAATCGACTCAGTTTCCGCTGCATAGGATCTCATTACAACAATCTTTCGGGGGAACGGAATATGTCACAATAAAATCTAATTATAGTTTTAAGTCAGGATTCACTTTTAACACCAATTTCAAGTTGATCAACATCTTTCCTCAGGCAGGTAGAGCTGGACTAGTTAGGTATCACACTGTCCAACTATTTTAAAAGTCGACAACGTTAAATATCATCTGGGACGATAAATCGATATTGAAAATTTTTCACGATAATGGTTTAATCTTTTACTTTTCAACAGACAGAAATTCTCCCTATGCTGAAGAAATGCTCTACTACTTAGTCAGGGAGAGGAGACAATTCACTACGATATCGACTGTTAAATTGTGGCATCATTCCGTATAAATTATTTTAAAACCCTCAGAACCATAGTATAGTGTTACAGTGATTCATAAGCCATTCCTTGGAGTATCAATCTTTTAGTCTTACGTCAACAACAGCACTATTTATTTTTACGCGTCCTTCAGTCATACCAATAATCTTTGTCAAAACAGATGTTCTGTCCAGCTCAATAAAATGAATTGATTACATACTGAACGCAAAATTCGAGATTCAAGCCTTTTTTGAGTGGTTACTATGACTAAGCCATATTTCTCAATGTCACACTTTACAATTTCACTGAACTATGATTTTGACACCTGCAGTTTCGTCGCACTAATGATGATCGCAGTATGATTCGAAATTAGTAACAACGTCAGTTGTTGTGAAATTAACAATTGTGGTTTTTAAATCCATTTAAGGTGAGAGATCACAAAGTTGAGGATGAAATAAAAGAATGTGGAATGCGATTTTTTTTATATATTCATGTCAATTCACAGTACTTTTTATTCCAAAATGCTGAGAAAGATAATAATTAGGATAATTTTACTTTCATAAAACTAGTCATACAAGCTCTCTTACGTTTCCTAACTTGCGTGGTAAGAATTATATTTTGATTATATCAAGGAATAACCATGCATAAGTATTTTTTTCATCGCTTTATGAGTGGTTCATATGAATGGCTTAGGACTAATTCAAACGTTTGTCTTTAAAATATTCTCTCTCTGATTTTAGACCGGAAATTTGGGTTCAACTCTTGGGCTCCTTGGGCTCTAAAGTAATGCATAATATGACATCGTACGCATCGATATGCCTTTTTACCTTTTCATATTTCATAATTATAGGCTTAAAAATTGCACAACTCTATGAATCCATTATTACAGACTGATCATTTTTTTATAGCACGGAACACTATATTTTTGCCGACCATTTTTTTAGAAGGGTAGTTATATATTAAATCCAAGGACATCAAAATGCAAAAATACTAAGTATGCGCTAGAATGTATTCATAAAAATTTAAGAATTTTATACAAAAAATATTCCTTACTGGCCTCCATAAAGCAAACCTTCCAACTCTCTTTCCCAAATCCCATTTCTTGTGATTGTTCGTTCTCAACCTATTTCCAGTTTTAGATCGCACGCCCCCAACCTTCAGGTCGTCAACTTGGAGGCCCCATTAAATCTTGTACATTCTTGACAAAATTAAAACCAAAACAAAAGAAAGTCTTCCGAAAGATATTTTCCATTCAAAATTTAAAAAAAAAAATCCTCTCTAAGCGTATTTCAACAGGCGTCTCTCCGCTCCGAAACTCCACTAAGCCTACGACCCTTCCAAGTTAACCCTCTCCTTCACTCATCACCTAATCCACCCCCTGTGGAAAATGCGTGACTAATCCTTTGTTCCACCACCAACAACTCCAATCCGCAGTTATTTCTCCGAGAGATGTTGGAAGAGAGTCGAGGGTTGATGAGCAGAGAAACGAGATGGGAAGGAAAAGAGCAGAATTGGAATGAGCTGGGTTGAGAAGGATAACCGGGATGGGTGAGTGCTTCGTCCGCTTCAATCTTCTTCTCTCTTTGTATACCGGTTTAACAACTTAAGAGAAAAATAAAGCGTATGTATACTTTTGTCCAAGGCCCTTTTTTAATGCCTGGAATGAAATTTTAAGCAAAGATTTGGAATTTATAAAGATACGTCTTCCACATTGATCATCGAATTTTCTTCCTTATACACGTTTACGTTAAGATTGCGGAAGGATTAAGTACTCAAAATGCTTTTCTTTATCTTAGTGCCCAGAACCTTTAAGCCTTATGATACGAGGATTAATGAATGTAGTGAACTGTGCTATCGCGGAAATGGGAAAGGACATTCTTTGTACGGAACAAATAGGCAACAGCAGATGTATACAAAGGTTAACGTGATGAGAAAAAGTATAAATAATAAATCATATGCATAATAAGCGAGTTTTGAAAGAAGCGAGGGTGGGAGTGGTTCGCTCAATATTAGGGTTCTAAAAATTAGCAACATGCAATCGAATCAATTGAAATGAAATTACATCTCTTCCCGATTATCATCATATATTCATTACATCTTCATCCCGATAAATGTTTTCATGCAATACCGTAATGCAACTCCGGGCATTGGCAAACATGATACTAAAGCCTATTTTCGAATAGTAATCCGGTTTTCGCTAAAATGCAGCAAGACGAACCGACAAAGTGAGTGGAACCATGGTCCAAAATGTGGAAAATTTCCCGGGACTGGAATTCGCAAGGGAATTCTCTCAAGGTGTGAAGGAAAGCCTCTCGCACTAATTGTACCCTTCCCTTTTATGTACAAATGTTTGGATAAAGTGAGGGAGTTTCAAAACCTTTTCTTCTCCTCCTTCTACATCCCCGCCTCCCACATTTTTTCCCCGCGATGGAAAACACACCACGCAGAGGAACATTTCAAAACCGAAACCAAATCAAAGGAGCGCACAAGACTCCCGCCCTTGTGCGTGCGTCCAGGCGTAAACACACACACACACACATAGTCCATCCTCTTTCCTTTCCTCCTCCCTCGCACCCCTAGCCGCCA
>LYUA01001403.1:163341-177842 GCA_002093875.1 Calopteryx splendens | reverse complement strand
TACATATATCGATTTTTGGTTATCGACCACAAGATAATATTTCAATTAAAGATAATAAATCGAACCGTTGGCGGCCAACTTTTAGTTATTGTTAATGACCAACTATCTCAATAAAACATCTTCAATTGAAGTATATACATATATATATATATATATATAAACATTCATGCATTCATACACACACACACACATATATAGACACCCACACGGCGACACGTTCATGCAAATACCACTTTGTGCAAATACCACCAAAAATTTGTTTTTAGCCGTTCCGCTCAACTTAAATCCTCATATTATGGATAATAAAGTACTAATACAGGAAAAACTTTTTTCTCCGTAACAGTTTTACCCAAATACAATATACTATTAAAGAGCGAGTAGTTTGTTTATTTCTTATCTAATTTTGATTTAAATACTGCATTTTTTAGATATAATATACTGATATAATTAGCATTATTACTTCAATAAATAACTATGTGCCTATCTGTTCACTCAATGAGTTGTGAATCAATGACATTATGAAATCATAGAAAAAACTATTTTGGACGATTTCACTTGTAATACATTCATATTTCTACTGAAGTAAAGCAGTGAATGAAGTCTGCCAAATCTGGACATAGTTTTTAGCTATCATTTCCGTATTTTTTCAAAAGAGAATTCCAGTTTTATTTGACGGTGACTAACAAAATACTATACGAAATCAATTACAATAAATTAATCAGTGAGCAAAATATTTAGAAAAGTCACACACTCTTTAGAAATTGTTCCCATGTTTCTGATTTTATATGCAAACATCCGAGAAATGTTCACATAGCACAATGGTTAAAATGATTCCGCAGGGGTCCCCAGCATTAGGTATTGAAAAATGTTTGTCCAATTAATTTGTTTTAATAACGGAGTGAAAGTTTTATAGCAGGTTATCTTTAAACCTTAGCACTGCTTGAATTAGTTCTACATCGATATCTCCGTTAAACACTGGGATATTATATTTAAAACTCAACTAATGATTTCATATCGATAAAAACACGCTATATATCACAATCAATAAATAAATTTAAGGATCTCTCGCAATAATGGAATGCTCGGTCATACCTTTCTAAACATTTGCCGTCCCGTGTGCTTACTTGCATAGCCTAATTCATACCCAGGGACATGAACAAGACAAATTTCCTCTCATCTTCTCCCATTCAACACATTGGAACTAACGATGCACGAACTTTTTCCACTGTACTATTTCGAATATCCAGATCTCCACGAAGCGCTTTCAGTTAATACCCCGTTTCCAATATTCTGCACTACGGAGTCCACGCGGGCTCCACTTACCTGGGACATAAATGACCTCTTACTTTCCATCTCTCTTCATTCAAACTAAATGAATATATGCTTCATTTGTCCATCCCCAAATGATATTTTCTCATTTCCCTGTCCTCAACTTTGTACCAACATATACATCTTCTAACTGATGTGATTCTCTTTAGGATCTTCTTTTCTACGCCTGTGTTAGGATTTGAGATGGTTTCCCATTAGCTTCCTCGTCAATGTTTTTGCCGTGACACTATCACCTTAAATGGCGTGCCTGTAGGGGCCACACGTCTTTGTAGCCTCAATAGGGTCAGACGTTGTGTGGGCTACCTTTCTTCCAGCTCTCAACCCTTCGATCTATCTGGTATGGGTTACCATCCCAGGAGTATTTAGCATCTATCCTGCCGGTAAGGCTTTAGGATAGGGACGCGCAAAACCTTCCATCAAGTGAAGGTCGCACTCGATGTCATTCGTGAAAATTCTGTTCAAATAGCTAATATTATTATCAAGGGGCAGAACGAAGATAGCGCGTAGTGTTAATTCAAAATCCTGGAAATAAAGTAGTACTATAGTTGAGGGAGATTGAATTTAGAATATCACATTCAGATATTTTTTAACACTATTTCCTCAATCATTTTATCCTAAAATGAAAGTAATTAACCTCAAAAATTTAACTGCACTGTCACTAATGGGTAGGTGGCCAGAAAGCTGCTCCTAATTATCTCAAGAAAAAGTAAAAAGCTTAAACTCTTCTAATCAACGATTTGAAATTACTTTCCATGGCATTTTTTGAAGCGTATGACAAAATTAAATTTCAACGAAATTTATGTAAAAATATACTGGAAAACAAAACCAAAAAAATTGGTGATGGCGATGACAAAAATCCCTCACCAGGGAAGAGAATAACATACCTCAAACTATCAAATATTGATCATGGACATGCGCAGAAATACTGAGAAAACTGCTAAGCGAAGAGAGCGAGAAAAACGTTGATGTCATCGGAAAGATACAAGAACCATCTCTCCAACAATGGATCTAAGATAAAAATGAAAACTCAGGAATTTGCTAAGTAAACTCGTTCCCTGGTCTGAATTCATCAATCCCCATTCCAGTTCAATCCTTACCCTCCCTTCTCTACCTTTTATGCATTTCCAAATTGTATGCTCCAGATTATCACAAGAATCGATCTTTTAGCCGATGAGATATTGCCAGGAACGAAAAACGTGCCTAGCGTTCGATTTTGGAATAAAATTTGCCTTGAGCACATCTGCCGGCTTACTTTTCGTTCTTCCCCTCTTTCTCCTCTTTTAAACCCTTTCCTTTTTTCTCTCCCAATGAGACGACAGATGAACTTCAGGCCTTCGTTCTTCGCGTGGATAAACATTCCCTTTTCATCTGGGGTGCTTTCCAATTTTACTGTGCATAGCTTCCATATGGGTCGAAAAATAAGCGCAGATTTGTTTTTTTGATGTAGCTTATACATTACAGAAGGAATAACTGGAAATAATTAACGATTTTATGAATAGTATATTGGCATATTCACCACAGGGCATACAATGAGAAGAAGATTTCTTCAGTACGCAGAAAATTTCGGGCAATGGCTATAAGAGAATATACACAAATTATATGCATTCTCCAAAAGACAAAATTTTCTTAAACAATGCCATAATCCATAGTTTTCCGTTAGGTGAATGCACTTCATGGATCTATCCATCATCTTTCAACTTATCTATAAAAATGAAAAAAAATACTTATAGAACTGGTGGCACACGTGATGACCAGTGAACCATAATGAACAAAAAATACGAAATAATGAATTTTTAATAAAGATTATTCTGATTTTGGCAAGAAAACATTAATTTAGAATTTGAATAATTATGCCCTCCATCACTAGGTATCAGCATAATAAGGCAACCTGACATCAAAATGCTCGAAATTAAGATGCTAATTCTGGGATTCCTGAGAATGAAACCTGGAACATTAACAGAAGCTTTGATTTACCACCCGAAGACCGTTGACCGGAGTAATGACGATGGGTTGTCGAGCAGAGAGGGCAGTAAATAAATTCGAATTGCATTACAGTCGCTGCCTGACTCATGCAGTGATGTTTCAGTTTCAACTAGATCGAAACCCACTAACGTCCCCGTGAAGTATAGTCGTAAATCTTATGAGTGAGCAGTGGTCCATTCTTGCGTGTTAAAAATATTCATTGAAAAAATGCGAGTGACGGCCCGATGCGACATTTTGAGTTAAAAGGATCTTTTATAGAAAAAGTAAACAACCAGAAAACCACATCGTTCTCTTCCATCAAGATTCGAGTAAGTATAAAATGAGGACAGATCGTGATGTAAAACAGAAACCATTCCAGACATTCCAGTTGCTTTTGTTACTTGTTACCAATGTGTTCCACACTTTAGGAAAAATTTACATGTCACATGAGACGCAGACCAAGACAACCATGATAATGAGTGTGATAACAAATAGAGTTGAAGTGTAGTTTAAAAATAATCATAAAGATACTAGCAATCTATTTCACATTCAAATACCTGATGTGGTTCGTTCATTGAATAATTTGCGTATTGTTACAGTTACCAACGCTACGTTACGGCACATCTGTGGTTCAATGCACTAAGTGATGTTCTCACATTTCTTCTTTCGTTTAATCATCTATTTATCATGTTTTAAAAAATATATTAGTGTGTAAATAAATATTCATTTTAAGATTACTCTGTATTCCCACCGGCACATACAGCGAAAATTCGTGTTTCCCTTTGCTTGAACCTTGAACTTAATCGAATGCATTCACATTTTTACAGACTGGATGATGGAATATCTAAAAATGTATTAAATCTTGAAAATTCCATACTGCTCAAGATATTAAATTTATTAACGACATATATTTTCATTTCGAGTTAGAGTGAACGGAGACAATGGATGTGTCACAAAAGAGTGGATTTGATCGACGGGGACATCATTCTGACGCACGCACACACCCACCTGGAGCCGCTTTGGCCTTTGACCGTGCGTTGTTAAATGTGTCGGATACCTTACAAGAAGAGGACGTCCGTGTGAGGATATTGATCTAGATACACTTTAGCGTACTTTTCGATAGGGTGATATTTTTCAAATTTGCATCCGACCCAACGAATGGCCCTCCTCCCGTTCACAGCTTGGACACCAACGGGGAGGGATCGGCCGGCGAGGAAACAAAGAACAATAAGCCTCAAGTGCCGCTCACACCACCCCTCGGATATCAGCCCTTGTCGCGAAAAAAAATACACGCGACCTTTCCCACGCACGATGAGGAGAAACCATTCGATCAATTTCCAGGGCCACAATTAGGGGCGAACAGAAGGCGTCCTAGCCCCCCGCATCGATTTCATTGCCGCCGTTTCAATATCCAAACGGAGGGTGGGGATGCCGTGGCACAAAGGCGACGGTAAGAGAGAGAACGGAAGGGAGGGAAGGCAGAGATAAGAGAATAAAGGAATTTGAATGTGGTGGGAGGAGGGCCATATGCTCGCAGACTTAGTTACGAGCGCCGCAACAGGGGCAGTGCGAATACTCGTGAATGGTATTTTTAGGAGAAATGTATTTTTAATATTTTTGCTTTTAAATAACAGAATGAAGAGAGTTGGGAAGGTTTTGACAAAAGTGACGAGATATGGAGGGATTGGCAAGTCAGACTGCGGGTTTAATGCACATATCTAGAAATAACTGAAGGCCAACATTCTCTACTGTTGAAAGGCTTTCAACGTAACTATTACGTAAGGGATCATTTTGTACAGTTTCAACCATCAAACGCAATAGAAGGCAATCCATGTGTCATTGAAGTCAACACGGGTGCACGGAGGAATCACTGGGAATCGAACCCGGACCCTCCGGTCATCAGTCCAGCGCTCTAACCACTGGACTGCCACGCCCCGCTCACAAAATAAGGAAGATATTTCCAAGACACAGAAATAGGTATGCCGAAATATTATTAATTTAACCACCATTTATAAATAGAAAATACTTATATGTACTCGGTATGTAATAACAGAATTCCTCAATTAGAAGCTATAGAAAATGTATTATTATTCAGCATCAGCTTGTTTTTTAAATCAATAGGAATAATAATTCTCACTTTTAAGGGTACACAAAATCTAAATTAAATGAAATATAAGAAAAATCTTTTTCATTTTTAACATCTTTGAGTACTATTCCAATTTTTTTACTTGGAATGAGATTTGACGCAGAAAATAGGTACTACATTTGCATTGGCGTTCGATATTATTGGCATCAGAAATATTTATCCTGATTTAAAATCACATCATCGCAGGACGAAACCAAAGAGAATTCCGTGGATAAAAAAATTAAAGGAATCTACCAGTTCCGCTAATTTAATTAGAGCAGGCTGTTTCCCCTCTATTCATTCGCAAGAAGAGCTACATTCATTTTCCGTAGTCTCTCAAGCATCCTTGTGAATGCGTGGTAATTTTAGCATTTCCAAGATCAATGCCAATCAATAATCGTCATATTCATTTATTACAAATGTAGACTTTACCATAACTTTTAAGGAATTACCAGCAAAATAAAATTCGAGGTCGAAAATCAAAGAAAGCTCAGAAAACTTTTGGAGAACACTAAACCCGCTTCAAAGATAGACTCACAAAAAAAAGAACACCCTGACGATAGATGGACAGTTTCGGCGGAGCCCCTACCCCTTCCTCAACGCGTCAGTTTTCTCTCTATGACGAAGGCGAAGGGTCTCCGCCCGAACAGTTCATCTATCGAGTCGGTGCTCTTTTTTATGTGTCTATGTTTGGCGCGTCCAAATGGTATATGTGTGTATATATTAATAAAACAATAATTAAATTGCATTATTATTAGAGCACTTTGAATGCGTTAATTAAACATAAGACGCCAAAATAACCAGAAATTCTAGGAAGGATCCTTACATTCCTTCTTGCATTGTTGCTGCGATAACCTCTTAACAAAACCTATGATCATGAAATAATAACTGAAGATCTTTTAAATATATGGGCTATCGTTTGATCAATTTTCCATATAATAATGTACCTTTTGAAGAAAAATTTCCTCTCTACTTACGCGTACAGTTAAACGCAAAATAATGATGGTAAATGAGTGGTGAAGCTCCTGGATGAATGAACTACTGGTACTCACCTGCAAAACAAGGAAAAAAAAACTCATTAGATATGTTAAATATCGACCACATGAATGTTATATTTAACTAACAATCCTGCGAGGCACACGTGGCCCCGATTATAGCTAGGCCAAGAGGACGCTAGTCCGGAAATATTTTCCATTAATTGTGTCAGCGATTCACGCGCCCGTGATCACCTATCGTGGACTCGTGGAACTCGTGGAAATTATGGTACAAGTTTTTTCATGAACAGACTTGAATGCGTCTTGCGCAAAGAATGCTAATCGTTTTTTTTAGGAATATGAAAACGAACTAAAAGTACGTTTACTAGAGTAAAATAAGCTCAAATTATTATACTGATGACCTAAAATCAATTTTTTAGGTATTAGGGGTATCATCTTTTATTTTAAGTGGACGATCTAATAAAAAAATAGACTCTCACTCTAGGCACAGAAAATCGATCTGATGTTTATCAATATAAATTTAAATAAATGCTTTTTCCAACGATGCATATTTTTGACAAAAATGGTCAACTATTGTATTGTTGAGCAAAAAACAATGTTTGAGATATGAGAAGTATCATATATTATCCCATGATTAGGAATTACTATACGAACCGACTCACTGCTCAAACCACGTCCCGGGCCTACAGAAAGTTGTCCGAGTGATAAAATGGTTAGATAAAAATAATATCCTAAATCCTTAGGTCCACGCCCACATTATCCTTAATCCTTGGGTCCCATTTTAGGATAAAATCCTTAGGTCCACACCCACCCGATGAAGAGTTTGACCCAACGATTTGTTAATGGTCATACCGTAGTCAAGCTGCAATAAGTTGTTAGATTCAAAATATCTACTAACTTTAAACTCTAAATTATTTACTTAGAACTAGAACTCAAAATAACAATGATTCATGAATGCACAGTTCAAAACAACAAACACTTATAACAAAAAAACGCAAAAATTAACTAATCTAAAAATAGTAAGATATGTTCCCTTTCAGTTAATCTTATTTTTAAATCACACCAACGAACAAGTTTTTACAAACTAAGCAAGGCTACCTATCTATTTTTCTGTCAAGCCTATCTATTTTTCTTCACTGTACCAGTAGTTCAATGTAAGTTAACAAACATTCCACTTTATCGGACAGTTTTCAGGACGCAATTTCACATAAAAAGGAAGTCTACTTCACTAAGTTGTGTTTCTTAAGCATCAAGAATTATTCTACTTCTTTACTTTTGCAGTAATCAATCAAAAACCAACCACCACGATATGAACAATACACTCAACATCAATTAACACGAGAAACCAAAAACAATAAATCAACCGCGAAAAAAAAACCCTTATCGCATGCCTAATATGCTAATAGTATTGAGCTCCCCTTTCCCAATACAATATGGGCAAATTCGCCTGGAGCAACAACGCAGGGTACTAAGAAACAGCGATGAAAAACGCGACAAAACCTTCGAATATTCGCGTTTTTGAACGATATACATAAAACCATGAACAGGGTAAGAAGGTTTATTCAATTCTCCATATTTAATTCCATGTCCGATGCAACTTACTGACGTGCCTAGAGCGAGAGTACCCTTTACCCCAGAGTGCAAGGAACAACCTCAAGTGGCAGGAGCGGTGTGACTGATGTTCACACCTATTCCTCTTCTCGAAATCTGCCAAGTGCGAAGTAATCCACAACCATAAATGCTAGCTCACATGTTAGTTGCAAGCTTCAAGGTCATAACGGGCCACAAATAGGAAGATTTAAGGCAAAATCGTATTTCATCCCCTTCGTGCCTCTGAGTATGACTTTCAAGATGTGACGAAAAATCCCCCGATAGTAAAACTGTTACGTTGCCCATTCATGCCTTCGGGTTCATGACCCCTTGTAGAGTTTTTTCCAGGACCTCCAACGCTCTTTTACCTTTGAAAAATCTCCCATTCCGTTGTAATTTGTAATTTGAAGAACACCTTCACCATTAGCAGCCAAATCAAAAGCAAGTTTGTATGCCGAATGAACTGTGCGACCCCGAGGTAGTAGTGTAGTAGCTATGGTGGGAGAGGATAATGCTACAGCAATTTTTTTAAGCCTCCGAACATTTTCCAGTTATAAATATCACAACTTTTTTTTTCATGCAAATAATGACTTAAGAAATTGATATCATATTATGTTTCTCTTACGGTTACGGTAGCTAAATTTTTTTACCTCTGTTCGATTAGTTACTGAGAGGTCAAACTAAGGTATTTGAGGTCCATCAATTGATAATGATTTATCCTCTACGATAATAAAGGACCTGCTGTAGATTACGATAATAAAGGACCTGCTGCAGATTTTCTCTGCGCAAACTACCTTAATTATCAGCAAGTCAAGTTTTTCACCTAATGCCTACAATCAAATGCAAAATCTTCTTCATAATTGTCCCACGATTCTAAACGGGTAACTAAAATCGACAGTAGCCCATATCAGGTAAAAACGTCTTCAATAACGCCAATAAATTTTAAACAAGATTATTATTCCGTGTGATTTTAAGCACATTCTTCATTTGACTGGAGATTCAGATGTAAATAAGAAAACCAAAAAAATCCAATTACGTGACGTTAAGATGATAAATTATGCACATGGCTTCAGACCTGCATTATAGCTTCAAATATAATGAATATAAATAAAGACTTGACGTAAAACTGAAAATATAATAGCCCCGGTGGAAGTGATACCTTCCTCTACCTCACTGGTGATATGCCACCTAATTGGGCCAATTGCATCGACGAAAGAGACAATTTACTCATATTTCTGTAGGAATAGCCCTCCCACCAATTATCCTTGATTTCAATGATTTTTCCCTCTCAGCTTTCAGAAAATTACGGAATATTTAATTACAAAGGAGGTCCAAATAAAAATATTTCTAATGAGAGCATTTAAAATTTTTCTACGTTTAATTCCAAAGGAATATTTAAATTTATGGCAAGTAATTAAAGCAATTCAATAAAGTAAAAGTACTGTGAAACATATTTTCTCGACTCACAGGGTTAAATCACAAGAAAAGTTTTTCTTCGCAATGAGTATATATCGTAAAGAAAAGCCCAGGAGACAGGAATTTTTATCGCGAATATCTCTCTTCGTGCATTAAATACCTGTATTTGAACAATTAAAGTTGTTCGTCCTTGAAAATTTCTTATAAACCACGTTTCAATTCTCACGATAGAAGTTAAACTCGTACGCGACCGAGTTTCGCGAGTTGCTTTCTTGGTTGGCCCTGATGCGGTACCGGAATGTTGGAGGGATTATACGAAGTGCACGTGGAAGGATGTAAGAAATACCTATATCTGTGGGGCACGTGTTAGGGTTGTAGGCGACCTGGGAAGAGAGAAGCAGAACCCGAGAGAAAATGAGAGTCAGGAGCAGGAGATGGAAGGGTTCTTGTGGGTTGAGGGGTGGGGCGGAAAATTCTTTTCGCAAATGTTTGGCTTATGCTTTTGAATAAGGAATGAAGAATCGCGTTGAGGAGGATAATGTGTGTGCGCTAGTTTGCACTCATTAACTCCCTGAATCTTGCGGTTTTAAAGGGTCCCCGCCCGGAGGGAGTAACTAACTGGTGTAAGAGGGGGTAAGGATTAGGTGGCGGATGGCGAAGAAGAGGGAAACGGGAAGGGAGAAAAGGAAGATCGGGTGGGATAGAGGTTTAGGGTTGGAGCCCAAACCATCGGGTAGCACGCGAGCCAGAGGGGCCAATCCCCTGGTCTCCACTGTCCCGGTCATCTCATACCCTCTTCAGATAGCTTTACTAGTGCCATTCCAAGTATCTCTTCTCCGTCGCTCGAGGAAACCCTTTTGGAAACTTATTCCGCGGCTCACCTTCTTCAGTGACCTTCTTTGCCTCCATTCTTCGAACAATCCAACCCACTGCCTCCCGCCCCACATCCACGTCATCATGGCTTTTCCTCGATTGCTTTGCAAGGCTCCCCAATCCCGTATATGAGAGCTCAATTCAGTTTTCTTTTCCATGGCGTGCCTCTTTGCTTTCAGACGTAAATTTCGAATCGAGAGCCTCCGCGGTCCTTTCCTTCTCCTCCGACGGCGATTCACATGCGGTGGAGAGTATTTTTCTTTTTCGCCGATTTTCTAGATTTAAAAAAATACTATAAAAATGTTCTCGTAAGTTTGTTAAGCGGTTGTGAATCACGTATAATTACTTATTTTAAAACCGAAGGACTGATGCTGGTGAAACTTGGCTTAAAGTCAAACCGAACCTGGAGGGTAGGCTATTTCCGTCGCACCTTGCATGGCTATAGGTAATGCATGTGAGATTCTGAAACTTTCAAACACCTGTATAGTTAAGTAATATTGAAAGATTGATCCCCTATGTGACTTGAATGGTTATTCGACCATCGGTGATTGAATCGATAGCGCTGAGCTATCTACCATTTAAAATCCTGAAATAAAATTAATCAAACAACTTGTAAGAGAGAGTATTTCTTATTTTTTTCAATGACAGATCTCAATTTTTATTAAATATCCTTGCTCTGTATTTAGAAACTTCTAGGTGTATGTGTATTTTGAAGAGATGCAGTTGTAACAATTTCCATGTTGACATGGCAATGCCAATCTTATTAGTTATTCATTATTTGGCTCATGAAACATACAATTTAAATATTATTTCAAGTCATCCAGGCAGTATTGATTTTTCATTCCACGGCAGGTATGAATTTAACGATTCAGTTTGTTGATATCTGTGAGTTTAACTTAGATAGTAAGAGTATTTAAAAATCATTAAATGTGTAGCGCGCGAAACATAATAGGTAATTTAACCGGGGTAGCCATTAAAAATATATCCTGAAATGGGGCGTATAATTTGATTCTCGCGTATTCGCGTTTTCTGAAGCTGCTGAGTGGAGATAAGCTGAGAATGGCATTAATTGGTGCACGAAAATTGCTGCATGTGTTTATGCCAAAAGCTAAGGCTTTGGAGACATATAATGAAATTTAAGTTTATTCCGCTATTTACTGGAGAAATTTCACTCATGCAGCGCCTTTAACTACATTCTACTTCTAAAAGACGCAGCAAATATTTTATATGCTTTCAATAAAAATATGTATGCTTAGATAACCCTTTTTACGTCATTAAATATTACATAACTTTCTGAGAGTTGAGAGGTAAGAATTATTGATATCCATCATAATTAATGAGGGTTATTCCCTTAGAAGACTAATTGCTTCTTTTGTTAATACAATTAGCCCAATTTCGCGAAATTTCACTAGCAAGGCAGAAGCTATGTATCACTTCCATTGGGGTTGCAATATTTTCCGTTTTACGACAGGCATTTCTATTCATGGTACTTGAAGTTATCACGTAATTGTGAGGTCATTAATACCATTTATCATCTCGACGTCACGTAATTGACTCTGAACGGTTTTCTTAATTACATCCGAACCTCTAGTAAAATGAAGCGTGTGCGTGTTAATTGAGACAAAGCTGCATCTCTTGAAATAATACTCTGGTTTAAGGAGAATCATGCATGAAATCTGTAACCCAAATAAATTATGAGTTATGAAACGATACACCGATTACACAATAAACTCCATAATTTGTCGATAAATCATACTTTAAAAATGTAATTTTAAATGGGTTATTATTTTGGATTCGGTAGCGGTTCCCCTTCAATACATTTAAAACGTATAATATATAAACAAAACCTTTAAAATTATCGTTTTTTTTATAGATTAAATGAACCATTTCCATCCTTTTTTTTAAAAAACAATAACGCTTTCCACAGCTATTTTCTTAGGTACTTTCATGTTCAGTTCAAGCTCTTTTAAACGCTTACATAGATTCTAAAATGGTATTATTTGTACGGCACTCCAGGAAGGGATTGACGTAGGACAAATTGCAGTACGTAAATCTGGTAACGTGATAAACAACGCGAATCTAACTTCACCTCGTTAGCAAATTATGCTAATTAAAAATAGCTAAATATGAAATTGGCCCTTATAAAGAATAATTTTCCATTGCATTATCTCTTCTTCCGTTTATAAAATTACCAGTAAATCTAACAATTGTTTTATTTTAGCACTGGTATGTATGCATGTATTGTACTACGGTAAATGTGCTTCCTGATAATAATGCAAAATATGAATGAGCAGGTGCATAAATAAACAAACATCAATAAAAAATTTGTAAAAAGACGACTTACACATGAGTAGAAAACATTCCTGCTCCTTTGTTCACAATTTTTACTGCTACGCAACTGCGAAATCCAACAAGACTACCCGGAAGAATTAATGACTGGCAAGAATTTTATTATCAATTCATGAATAAAAACATATCTTTTGCAAATGAAATGCAGCTGGGATACATATGAGACACATCGAGTTATGATCTCTATTCAATCAGTGACTGTATTTAAACTTATTATTAAATGGAATCATTTCATTGTTAACTCTATAGTTGTAGTCAATGATACCTCAAAGTTGCCTATCCAAAACATAGCAGATCTTGTTCTAACAGGCGTAATGCGTGTAGATATATCAACTATACCTTGCATAGTAGCAGACATTAACGCCACTTTAACGTTTACCTTTTAATAATAGATGCCTTAATGCCTTAATAAGACTAAAATCTGTCTTTGTATTATTATTAGTGCAAATTTCTTTGTTGTTTAAGCTCTTCCATCTCGAAAATTGTACCATCGTAGTCTGCTACACACATAAGTTAGCTAGCAATAAAAATTTCGATTCCGGGTCTCATTAATTCTAGAATCCATTCATTAGCACTGCTAAAATCACGTGCTTTCGATATTATGAAACCGTGTAGTTTTCTCCTAAAATATTTCTAAGACTCCTTCTAATTTTCTAAATCAAACAAATTTCTCTTTCATTTTGCTTTAAGATTGTTTGCATTGAAGTTCGTAGTTCGATAATGGCAAGTGTAATCACACTGGTAGGAAGAAGTTAAATCAAAAGAAAATTAAAGTAATGGGATTCATAAGGAAAGGATAAGGTAAACATGAAAGCGAAGTGGCATGTATTAGATCATTTCATGCAAAATTATCGGAAACCTACTTTGGGTAAAACAGGCATGAAGAGAGATAAAAATGGGGAAAAGTACTTTGGAAAAATAATCATTTAAAATGGCATGGGGGTAATAGGAAGATCCCAGAGTAAAGACGCAAAGAGGATTACTCACGATTTTTTAATAGATTGTGACATTTATAGAGAGTTAATGCGTCTATCTTGTGGCCTTTAGGACGTAGGGATTAAGACGGAAGGATAAAATAAGCAAGATAGATTGGAATTCAAAAGATTGGTGGATATGTTTAGGGAAAAGAACAATTCGTTAAAGGAAATTTGAAGAAGGCAAAAAAAATACATAGAAGGTACTGAGATATGGAAGATTTTGACAGAATACAAGAGAGAATTTTGGGTAAGCAAGGAATATGTAGCAAAACAATCACCAAATTTGACAGAATTAAGGTACTTAAGACTGTATAAAGAGTAAAAGAAGGAAGCACCGAAAGGAGAAAGGTGTTAATATTATGCGGAAGTGATTCAGTAGTCCAAGACCTTGTGTCATATTTTTAGGAAGGGCCAAAAAAATGTTTATATTATTGGCTTATTGCATCTAATATTTATAATCAAAATTTTCCATCCCCAATTGTGCAAGAATAACCTAATTAATATAAAGTTTCTAGGTAAAAGACACGAGGATAACTCCACTTATAGGTGAGGTGTGGTAACTGGCATGGGGATTTTCCTTCACTGACCACGCAAATTTTAGTGATTGGGTTTTTCTTGAGCCTTCGGATTTTTACGCCAAGCTTCCCTCCTTCCCAGTTAATATGCAGGTATAAAACCGACATGTTCAACTATATTGCCAAGAAATTACAGAGATTATTTCCGGATTATTTCGGAAATAGTTACTCATTTATTTCGAAATTACCTAGAACTAGTAATTAACATTACGAGTATGGATGTCGATGGGTAGATATCAGTCTAATTTTACCACAAAAAGAAGGATTACTACATGGTACTTGAATGCATTCCTTCGATTTTTGTTCAGAT
>LYUA01001403.1:131161-142839 GCA_002093875.1 Calopteryx splendens | reverse complement strand
GACCCTAATGCATAAATACATAAAATATACGTTAATATACCAATTACGACCCTAATGCATCATTACTCACAATACCTAATTAAATTAATTAAAACCTACCTAATTAAATCATTTTCTTGTGGAAATCCATTGACACTATAATAGAGGTATTAACTTGAGGGGTAAATAACTTCTTAAGTACAAGTTTAAAATCAGTAACATTGGATTTATTTTGTATGCTCATGGGCAGTTTATAATAAATAATTGAGGCTGAGTCATGCGGATCTTTGTAAGATACAGTGAGTGATTGATATTAGAATTGTACAATCTCCCTACCACACGTCAACTAACTATGCATGATGGAATTCGGAAAAAAAACCACTGAATCAATTCTTTTTTACAACACATGAGCGAAAGATAAACCTTAAAACTTGCTTGTAGATCTTCCCAAGTGGAAGAAACAAATTGCAAAATAAAAAGATATGCTAAGGAAGATATCGGAATATAGCTTGAGTGGAGGTGTTTTAAGGAAATTGAATATGTGCAAGAGGAAATGGAAGGATGATTTGAGGTTGGTTCAGGGCTACAAGGCAGGCTAGCTAGAGTGACGGAAATGAGAGGATGGATGGAACCAATCTAAGGGGGTGGATAACTGAGAAGGGAATACGATGTAGGAAGAATATGATAGAGTATAAATTAGTATACCACTTTTCAATTCAAAGCAAGAGTACAGTGACATTTACTAATGGCAAAAGTCTAGAATTATGCCAACAATTAAAAGAGTACTATGAATACTAAAACATCATTTCAAGAGGGACTGAATTACAAAGAACACCACAATGAGGCACAATCCCTTCTTTTTTCTATTTACTAATATATTGGGCTTATTCCAACATTTACGTCTATAGCAAGACTTAAGCCCATAACTCACATAGATCACTGGCCAAAACTACCAAAAATCTATTAATGTACTAGTAATTAAATTAAGCAAATTGGAATAACAGTATATTAGTATGCGGATGCTAATATTCTACAATAAATGTATCAAATTCATATTAAAATAAAAAAGAGACTGATTTCAGGCATTCATTGCATTTTTTAAATATAAAATCCAAGAAGATAATTTTTCTCTGACATAAATACAACACTATCAACATTAACTATTAGTAGTTTTACGGTCTATATAGTAAATTGTAAAGGAACTTAATGTTATCTGCATTAAATTCCTTCACAAAATATGTATTAGGATCAATGGATTTGGATACATATATGAAATGTGTTTTTTACCCAATATCAAATATTATATCAAAGCATTGTCGACCAAGATAAGAAAAAGAGAGATGAGACACATACGATATTTTAGGACGAAGCAAAAGATGTGTGGCAGAGAAAAAGGTAAGGTACGGAAGAGGATGATGTGTAAATAAATTGACAACCACATTATCGGACGGCAGGTAAAAGGACCCAACCAAAAAAAAGGAACGGGGAGAGTCTCAGGTTCACTTTCAAGACATCCCCGTCTCCAAGCACACATCCATCTGCTGTCATCCGGAATTTTCAGAGCAATACGTAGGCGGAGTTCATCCCAGTCTTCTGACAACTGATTCTTGAAAGTTAGATAAGGAAATGGCAAACAATGAAAATGCTATCGGTTGAAATTTAGCAAGCTGCCGTATTGTAATTTGAGTAAGTCATATCATGAAATGTTCCGAACCTCAAAGATATAATGTAACGTATCTGAAACTCAATTTTATTTGAGAAATGGAAGGCTTAAAACATCTATTCAGGGCGCTACTGATAGAGAAAAATTCTAGATATATTTACTCTTGATCTAATACAGCCTGTAATTAATTTTCGAAAGCTTAATGCTTTAGAACAATAGGAAAGTTGCCCAAGAAAAATAATATGCATTATTTTTAGAGCAAAATACTGGTAAACATTTCATGGGGCTTAGTTACTGAAACTCCACCGGCATTACGTTTATTCAGTCCATACCTTTTTTTCATTGAATATCAGTAACTGTACTTCCGTAATGGCAATTGCACACACTTCGGAAAACAAATTATTATTATTAAAGTATAGCGATACGATACTATTATTATCGTGAATACCCATCGGAAAAAATCAAAGACTTATTTTTTTCAATGCTTTGAAGGATGACCATTGATTTTTCAATGAAGTAGATTATTCACTCTAATATAGATACCAATCACTACTTATAATAAAAATAATAGCATATAAGCGATGCTAGATCATTGCACTATACCGATTATTGCAATAGATGCATTTTTGCGCTGTTCCGATTATTGAATTTTCTAGCTGTTGTGACCGTTGACCAACTCCCAGCATACAAATTAACGATTCGAATGTAGAAATAATCTTGATATAATAATCTCATCAAATAAAAATTGAAGTATATAAACAGTGATGAGTAGCCTCTTCTGGAACACTCATCCTATAACATTTAAAAATGGTGAACTATCATAAAGCTTTATCTTATTTTATTTTAAAACAGCAGTAGGATCGGCGTCAGATGAATTTCTTTCGAAGATTCAATGCTTGAACATTGACGGCCATTATTTCCCCACCCACCTTACCCTCTTCTCCACATTTTTCCTCCCGGTTTTTCCCTCCCATTTCGCCACTTTTCTCACCCGTCCCTCGACTCGTAAGAGAAACATCGTAACGAGACGCAAAGACCGCAGTGGGCCCTATAGGTGAAATATATTTTTCCGGAGATATTGCTAAGGAGACACAAAAAGTATGTGTAAGGAGGTTTGGAAAAAAAAGAGGATGAACAAATGGATGGACGGATGAGAAAGGATGAATGGATGACAAAGTCAGCGGGGAACAGAGGAGCAGGAGGGAGATGCAAGATGGAGGGAAGCGAGAGAGGGATGTGGATTAAAAATATTGAGAAGAGACGAGGGAGGGAGCAAGGAGGTTTTCGCGAGATGAGGAAATATAGGTCGTTTTGGAGGGGGGGGGAGAACGAGGGAGTTCGATAGAAGGAAGAAGGATGGAAGGAGTGTGAGTGGGAGGATCGGATCGTCAGGTAAGACGGAGGAGGTGCCGAGGAGGAAGGTAGAGGAGATGAGGGGTGGGAGGCAAAGCCCCGAGATGAGGGAGTGGATTAGGGACGAGGGTTAGACCAGGGTGGAGGAGGAGGTTCATGGGCGCTTGAAGGGCGTGAAGGGAGAGAGAAGGTGTAGTGTCCGGATTATGGAGGGGGAGGAGGGAAAGGGTTTATTTTTTAAACGGGGAACGTCAGATGAGTGGAGAGTGGAATGGCGTCCGGGGGGAAGGGAAAAGTCGGAGGGAAAAGGAAAAAGTTTAAAATCCCATTTACCGTTTCACGCAGGGTGAGATAGAGGGAGAGAGATAGATTGGAGATCTACGACGCTTCGAGGTTAAGGGTAGGAAGGGGGAAAGCGGTACGAGTGGAGACGTGGTCCATGGAATGTAGTGCTAGCATGACAGGTAGGAAGGAGGTACAGAGGACGGCGACTGAGGCAGTATATTTCGATTCCCCCATCTTTTTTTCCCTCCCCCTACATGCTGTTCTCCAGAGAAGCAAGGTCTTTGGAACAAAAAAAGACGATTTTTTTTTCGATTTAAACCCCTGGTAGTAATTAACGTCGGCTTTTTAAGGTTTACGATTTCGTTTACAAGTCAGCTCTCCAGCTTCATATGGCATACGAGAAATCACAAAAAGCAGCTTCACCACGGTATGCAATTTTCAAAGCAAGAATTAATTAAAATTACGGGTTCTTTCGCTGAAATTAGTGCTGATATAAATAATTATTTTTTTAACTATTATTGATATTGAAGTATTCGCCTTTAAAATATGTGGGTGCTAATGATGTCCATTTAAGTGAAATAATATAAATTACAAGACTAGTGTGATCAAGGAGATCAAATCATAACTCAAGAGTATATCGCATTCAGATCACATCTCGCACATATCCTAAATTCCACGCTTTAGTATAAAGAAGTAAAGTATAATAATAACTCTGAAGGGGTCAATATTCATTCAATAATTCTTCATTATATGTCATCTATTAATATTTTCATCACGATACGCAGAACGACGATGGGAATTTTATTGTGTTTTCACCTCTATCAGGGAGCGCAGTAGTCCAGTGGGTAGAGCGCTGAGCTACTAACCGGAGGGCCCGTATTGGATTCCTGGTGACGCCTCTGGGAGCCCTCAGCTTCACCCAAGCTGCGTGCCATTTTTCAGGTACCAGGACATCCTGGGAAATCACAGGCAGTACAGGGAAAGAAGCTGGTCCCCCTAACCTGATGTGTAAATTTCACACACCATTGGACTTAGTGCTGAGAAGCTCTACCCTCACCTACCTGACTGACCTTCGGGTTGATTACTGTGATTTATTTTTACCATCAATTTTGCAATCGACAAGTGAATTTGATGCTGAAGCGCAATAATCGCCATGCATTTTTCCAAGACCCCGTATGGTAAATGTAATTTCAATGAGAACGTGTATCATTAGGAGAAATGTTAAAAGCAGAAATTTAGAATGAATAGGGGGGAGGGGGAATAATTGAAGATTGAGTGAGAGATGTGTTACGAGAGAATCGTGCCAGGTGAAAAAAGATGAAGGGCAGACGATTTATCCTATGAAGGAAACAGGTAGAGGAGTGGAGAAAAGAGAACTAAACGCTTGCGTCCGCATCATGAGACTCTTGACCACCATGAATGAATGCCTTGCCCTGCTTTATCACTTTGAGAGCGAAAGGCAGAAAGAAGGGCGTTGACAAAATGAGGATGCAAGTCGAAGGCCTACCCTGTTTTTGGTGTGCGTTTGCGCGAAAGATGTAGAAGGGTATTATGCGAGGATGAGGACAGTGGAGTAAGAGGAGATGGGAGGGGAGTGGAGGGTAAAATGGATGAGATGGAGCAAAGGAGGGAGAAGGACATTTTATCGAGATTGATCGACTGGGTACAGAGGGGAATGAGAGCTTAAAGCTATTTGTTCCCACGCGCTCTCCCTGAGCTTTGAAAGTTTATTACATGAAACAACCCGGAGCTTAAAGGAAAGTTTCAATCGTTTATTTTTTATTATTTATTTCACTTAATTTAAGAAGGCAAGTAGGAAAACATTGAAATTATATTACGAAAGTGCAGCTTTCCGTCAAAATTAAAAACATCGAAGGAATCGGAAATACCTATTTGTTTTGAAGTATGCTTACTTCTCTTAATTCTTTGTTCAAGTTATCAAAATGTCTCTATTATAACTATTGCGATCTTGAACGTCTCTTTTCTTTTGCCTTTTACTTGAATGACACAAGGATTTCGGGTGATGCATCCATAATTTAATAGGAAGTTCTTATAATAAGTAAGATGGTTTCCCCTTGCTTTCCTCGAAGGAGTTTTTAATGAGACTCCATGACTTTATTGGCCGCATCATTAGGTCGTGCGCATTTGCGGCCGTCCGTCTCAGTGAGGTACAGGGACAACGTGGACTACCTTTCGTTGGATCCGATCATAACCTTCGAACCATCCAGCGTGGCTTCTCCTACGAGGAGCAATCATCGCTCCTCCCGGCATTTCAGTTCCAAAGGTTATCGGAATACGCCAGACCTTCTACCACAAGTCAAGGCTACAGTCCTTGGAGAGGGCGGGAGTAGATAATCAAAAATTGTAACCTACGTCCCAACAGACTATTTGTGACATTTTATCTTAGAATGTTTTAAGTGTTTCAACGCATTCCTGTGAGTGAATATTTTTTTAAAAGTACTCCTAAAAGAAGCGCAGGATGAGACTCAGGAATCCTAGTGTGGAAGTGGTGATGAAATTATTACGATTTTTTGCCTGTGTACATGAATTCTTATACTCCAAATTGAATGAAAAATTGAACACCACTTCACCCGATCAGATTTCTGTTTGGCATTCCTGAATAGGATATCAAAAGCAATGAACCCACAGCCGATTACGCATTCACAATCGACATATGACAGAAGCACTGAAATCTGTTTGTTCCACAGGTGCACAGGTGTAGGTGCACAGAATTTTACTCTGCAGGTCGATATTACGATAATCTCATCGGAGCACATTCTTCAGTACTTACCTCATTACCACATATTATCCTTTGTTATATTAACCCAGTCATTATTTTACGCAGTATAGTATTTCCTTGTGTTAACTGACATTCAAAAAAAGTTTAATTTTTTGCATCTAATAAAGTTTTTAAAACTTTATGTTTTAGCAATACAATTAATACTACGATTACCGTTGCCTCATTATATCACATTTTATGCAGATAGGGTAAGCAGAAAAAAAATACCACAGCCCGATTAAAGGGGAAAGAATGACAACGGGATACTCACAATACTCAATTATTTAATTCTATTGTAAACGGTGTATTACGTAACCATCTAGCCAATGGCCTAATAACGCGCAAACGGCTAAAGCAGCAAGCATAAACGTAGCCCCAAGGCTTGTGACTCTCTTGATCTACCGGGTAAAAAATCGGTTCCATCATAACTCTAAAACATTTATGACAACAACTATCATTTTTAATACTATACATGCACTACTATTTACTTTATAGGCACAACATTTTAACCAATTTTACAACTAACAATAAATAAAAAGTAGGATTTTAGGAGAGCATGGGTAGAGTAAGGGTAAGGAGAGTACCCGTGGATCATGATTAAGATGAAACGTCGACTGGTGGTTTAATGTCCTATACGTACCTGACCTAAGTAGGAACACGAAAAAAACACACCTCAGATAATCAAGCCGTCTCCGTAATATACATATATGTAAATGAATATATATACATATACATATATATATTTATTTATTTATTTATCAATTAAAGGTGCATAAATCACAGGTTTAGTAGGTGAGGGTAGAGCTCACCTAGTTAAATTCACAAGATTGTCACCGGGGAAATCACAGGCATTGTACAGGGAAAGAAACTGGCTGTGAACGGCATGTGCGAATTTCACACACGCCGTTGTGCTTAGTCAGGTTAGTTCTACACTCACCATTGAAACCGACCTTCAGGTTGATTGCTTTGATTTTGATAAAACCCCAATAAATTTTCCCACCTAAGGTTCGGAGGTTCAGACAAAATTACCTAAATAATCAAATTTGCGCTATTTACTTGGTACAACTTAAGCCCATTCCGAACTTGAAATCTGTATGCAAAACAAACCTATACGGAAAACCAGATTACTGTACGTCTGTATCTTTAGGTAAAGTATTTATATTTGTTTGTGAAAAAATAGCTGTTTTAAATAAATAGATAAACGGTATCTTTTTCAAGGGTTTGATGAAGGACGACTTCATTGAAAAGAAGAGGTAAACTAAAGCTGTAAGCATACAAAGCATCGAAGAGTTAGTTAAGCTCCCCGCTATAAAAACTGGTATAACATACCGTATACAGAGCAAAATATTTCAATTGTTATCCAATAAAAGAGCAGAAAATGCTTGTCAGGGGCCGCTCAATTATTTCGATAATTATTGTGAAGGGATATGATTAGGTGGCGAGATTAGAAATACAAATTTCAGTAATTTTCAAGATACAATTTAGTTCATCTCTAACAATAAGAAAAATCATCTTCACCAACGAATATCATGGTGACGTAATATTTTACTTATGATAATTTATTTTTATCATATTTTCTATGCGCACAAACAGCAAGGAAATAATTGCAAACTCAGTAAAATTTGTCCTGAGTTAACCAACGTAACGGAACTGATTACTTCCATTCGTATACCATTCACCACTGTGAATAATAGAACGTTGCAGTACGATAGGCAAACCACAATAAACATGATAAAATGAAGTCATGAATCTACTGCTCAATCTCATTTTAACTGTTTTTCCACACTTTATCCGGTTAAATATGACTTCTAAAATGGATATAATTGCTACAAGGAAGCGGGAACCCCGCGTAAAAAATACACCGTACACGCGATGGAAAAAGAGCCTGGCAGCAGTCGGATCGAAAGCGTAGGACTGATCGGAGACGAAGGAAATTGGCAGCGGACGAAAGACATGGGTGTGTGAGAGAGAGAGAGGAACATTTTGTAAGGGATGAGAATAACCGGGGCGTGGGAAGAGGCTGCGGGGGTCGAGTCAACAGATGAGGATGGGGTGATAAGGAGGGACGGAGAAGGGGGGGATTGAGACAATTGAGAGATCGCCCCCAAAGACGAGACATCCTCCTCCCCCCTTTCTCTTCATCCCCTTCACCCACCGCCCTCCCCATCACCCGAATCCAGCACACCGCCTCTTTTTTTCCTCCTATTTCTCTCGCTCCGACACCAGCATCGCTTTCTCCCTTAGTCGAAATAAAAGGAAAAGCTGGGGAATTTTGGTAAGGATGATAGATGACTCGAAACTTCTCTTGGCAGATTAGAGTGAGTGAACGAGATAGAGAAAAGCCCTTTTTCAAAATCTTTCCCCGGGAAAAAGAGATATATATGTGTGTGTACCGGATAGCTCAGGAAATGTGTTTTTATTCGATTTCCCAACTGTTATCTACTATTTTATCTTTTAGTGTGGTTGATTCTAGTCATTATTTATCGAAATTATAACTCAAGAGTCTAAAAAAGGGAAACATGAAAGCGGTTGTGAGTCTCAACCGAAAATAATGTTACGACAGAGATCTTGATCAGCCACAGGCTACAGCATTCTTGCATATTAGCGCTTGTTCACTGACCGAGTGGTTTTTAACCTTAATATCTAGAGATTTTTGCTGGCAAAATAAATGATCGCATCCCTAAACAATGCGCATCCGGCAGCAAGAATAGTGGAACACCAACCACATCAGCTCCATTTTCGTTATTTCTTACTAAAATCCAACAATATCTCCCATCCTCATAAAGTGCGCGTGCCATCCCCATGGGAATACCTTCACTCCATATCTTCACTGCAGCTCTTTAACTAATTCGATTTCTAAAAATTTTCGATAATTTACTAACGTGCACACTGGGGAAAAGATTCCTTAAATTAATTGACTTCAGCACACAAGTTGGTAAAATGTAGTTGGAAAGAGCATGGAAAGTAACACTGAACAAAATCTGGGAAGCGATACTTGGTCTAACTCACTGTAAATGATATAAGGATCATCTATTTTCACTTCACCAATAACTTGTGAAATGCATTGTTGTGCGAAATAAATTGTGTACATTGTGTATATATTGATTGGATAAGGAGAGTAAATAGAGAAAAGCTGTGTAGGGTTTTATAGAATATGTAGCGCATAAGCAATAACTGGGAGCTATAAAATCGTTCAATAAAAATATTAAGGCAAGTAAAAGAGCGAATGGAATCTTGTGTGACTACTTTGAAAAAAAAGCATAGTGAAACAAGATTGCGCAATGTCACCACGTCTGTAAAATATTTTATGGTCATATGTGTGAGAGATAAAGGCATGGATAAAGCAGGTGTAATGATTGGTGGCATAAATATAGGCAATAGCTCTCTTATAAGCTGACGATGCAGTAACGCTTCCTGAGAACCAAACAGATTTACTGAGTTCTCTGGATAGCTTTACTGAGGCAAAGAATAAAATAAAGTTATAAGGGNGTTCTCTGGATAGCTTTACTGAGGCAAAGAATAAAATAAAGTTATAAGGGTAAATACGTCTAAAATGAAGGTAGGAGTGTTTGATAAGGAGAATGGGAAAAATGATTGTAAAGTGAGGGTAAACGATGATGTTATTAAACAAGTGAATGATTTTGCATTTCGTGCCAGAATGTTTACGAGTCTCAGGTCAGATTTCGAAATTTAAAGTTTTTCGAATACAGAAAAATTGTTTTTGCATTTTAGGCACATAAAAAAATTAATTTTTTCTGGTTGATAAAAAATGGAAGAGTATTAAAATATGCTCTTTCCCGCATTAGAGTAAAGAAGTAAAACTTCTGTCAGGTAGTAAAAGTATACCAGGATAAGCATAAATGTCGAATAAACGCGGCGGGTATGGGTATTCAAGGAGTTCTTATTGTAAAAAAGTTAAAGTGAGAAATGAAAGTATATGGATCGGATACACCGGTATAAAAATGAAAGAAATGTCCTAAGCTAGTTTGAACATGCTAGGAGAATGAATGAGAGTCGAATCATCAAAAAATACATTATAGATGAGTAAATGGGTTGGAAGAAAGGTTTACATCAAGAAATTCATGGAAGAATATGGTGACAGACACCCAAGACAAGGTATATTAAAAGTCTCAGAACAAGGAAGAGTATGTACGAAAACAATTATGAATATTTCAGAGGCAAATTGAAGGAGACTTTCCCGGCCCGAAGATGAAGACTTCTGGAGAGGTAGCTGCAGTATAATTCACACAGATACCGTGAATGGAAATGTGGGAGTAGACATGATAATGAGGAAGCGTGCTACTATGAGAGCAAAGAGATGGTGAAGATGGCAACGTAACTCATGGAGACCGTAGTGGTACAAGTCTTTATGCTGACGACAAACTACGATGACGAAGAATAGGATGAGCATGACGATATCGCCGAAGAAGATAAACATGCAGAAGGAGAAGAAAATTTAATTATACTTGAAGATTGGAATTGAATCTTCGGAGGAGGTCAAGAGGGAAAACCATTATGAAGGTATGGCTAATAGGAAATGAAAGAGTTGAAAGGCTTTTGAGTTCTGCGAGAAATACTAATTGGTGGAAGCCAATAAACTCCAAAATCACTTTCGAAGACCATGCACGTGAAGATGCCCGGAGATGTAAAAAAGATTCCGAATTGTCACCATCCTCGAGAAGCAGAGATTTAGGAATCTAATCTACTATAGTCTGCTAAAGCTATCCGAGAGCTGATATAAAGAGAGCGACCACAATTTAGTGCTAATGAAATGTCATCCCAAATTCAAAAGAAGCTAAAGAAAATAAAAATTACCCGATGACAGTTAGACAGATAGAAGGGATCTTTGCTAAGAATAGATTTCCAGCGGGTACTAGAGAAAGAAATGAAAAACACAGATCGTTCGAAAAAAAAAAGACAAGATATGAATGGCCCCTGGATTTAGCATGGATTTTTCGAAGCCAGGAAAGGAACTTCAGGCTGAAGGTAACCTATGAAAAGGAAATCATGATACCAGTATAAGTACAGGACCAAAGAGAAGAAATGACAAAGAAGAGCATAAATGTTTCAAAAGGTTAAGAAATGTAATCACCGAGAAAACCTGGCAGGGAAGAGCTAAAGAAGAATGGATTAAAGACCCCGTGCGAAGAAGTGCAGCCTTGTACAAGAAAAACTTGAAGCAGCTTAAAGAGCCATGAGACACCACATCAATGATCACAGAGCTAATATCAAAGTCATTGGGCTAGCAATGGTGATATTATTATTGAATATGTAGATAATGCGAAACGACAGGCGGATCTGGGGAATCTGTATAATGAAAAAGAAATACATGCTAGAATACTGGAAGTAAATGATAGGTAATATTGGCTATGATGAGAGAAGAGACTATATCCTCATGTCTGCAGTAAAGGACTTAAGGGCAAACATGGCACAAGGGATCGACAATATAACCTCATAACTATTAAAATATGCAAAAAACAAGATTCTTACACAGCTATACAATCTATAATGTGATATTTATACGGGGGAAGTAATACCAATGGGCTTTAAGAAGATTGTAATCATCCCTCAATTAAAAAGCAGTCAAATATGAAAACCTTTGAATAATTAGTCCGGCGA
>LYUA01001403.1:49617-60206 GCA_002093875.1 Calopteryx splendens | reverse complement strand
CCGTTAGGCCCGCCCCCATTCGACCCCGAATCGGTGTAGCCTCCCCTCCTCTATCCCTTCCACCCCCACGGCCCCTCCAAACGTCACCCCCCTCCCCCCCAGCCTCGCAGACTTTGGGAGAGCACACGGAGGTTGGGGTGCTCGGGTGGAAGCAGACAAAGGAAGGAAGACTATCAAGACAGTGAGGGAGGCACGAGAGAGAAAATGGGGAGATATCCTCCCCAGTCTCCCTTTTCGGGTCAATCGTTTCGAGGGAATACTCCATATTTTTCAATCGAATGCCAGAAGTGGGGAGGGGGAAGAAAAAGAGCCATGCCCTTCAAACCCCATTCCCCTCCACCCGGCTCCCCCTGCTGCCTTCCCCCTCCAACCCTCCCATTCGGGCAACCCTCTTTCACCCCCAGCTCCTCTCCCCCGGCTGAATTCTCACCTCCCCCTCGTCACCTGGCCGCCAAGCCCTCCCTCCCGGATGACCGAGAGGAGGGAAACGCCACCCTCCGACTCGCTCCGCCTTCGCCGCCCGAGGTCAGAGTCTCCTTCGGATGGCGACGTGAAAGTTGGTATGGAGATGCCGATCCCTCCTGACTGCGAGCAGAGGAGATGGGCGCGGGGGATGTCGAACGGGTGCGTTGAATGGCGAGGCTGGACACGAGCTGGCACGATGGAAGGGAGGGAGGGATAGATATGAGAGGGAAAGGAGAGGAGTGACAAGGGATGAGCAAGGCCAAGGGAAACACGAACCGAGGGAAAGTTGGACTAAATGAATCAGATGGCTCGCGAAAAAAAGGGCCTTCCGAGAGAGGTTTTTTTGAGGCGAGAAATGGGAAAAGGGAAGGAAGAGGAACGTCCAGTTTGAGTGACTCGAGCCTTTTTTCCAAAACAAGAGATCTCTTTCACAGTTCTGCCCCGTTCGTACATTTTTGGCCTTGGTGCGTGTTGTTTTCGAGGATGGCGCGTATCATGGTGAACTGTTAAGACTAGTCAAGCAATGTAATTATTGCCATACGCTCGAAAAAAAATGGCAGAATGTTCACTTTAATCCCAATATTTTCAGTATATCATGATGGACACGATTCACGATTTCCTCAAGAGATCTTGCCTATTTAGTTGCCTTTCGATCAACGGAGCCAAATATATCCCACTTCAAACACGCAGGGGGAGACCACGAACATAAGTTAATGATCAAATTTCAACCATTTTTTTCCGTGGAGCATGACGTAAAATAAGAAGACTATGGAATCATCATTTGGCCTAATAGGCATTACCTTCCCTCAAATACTCTATTATTTTAGTGGTATTTACCGCAATGAAATTGCCTCTATTAGATAATTATCGATTATACTCGTGTATAGTTCGACTTCGTTTTCCCAGCCCAGGGACCCAGTAGCAACAAGGTGTCCATGCTGGACACCTAAAGCTTCTAACCATTTTTTCTTCGACGATTTAAATAACTCTGGCTATAATTACTATTCAATTTTCCCAATGAAATTAGCATAAAGGATATTAATACGCTATCCTCTCGTTTGATAGATAATGCCACGAAGTTTTTCAAATAACTGAAAAATCAAAAATTTTAACTTTTTAATTCTCAAATTCACATTTTTTGTCTTATTGGGACTGATGAAAATCTATTTGATTACTTAATAAAAACCTTATAATCTTCTTTTATACAGCCCTGTGACTACCTTTCATAACCGGGTGATTGGCTACATGATCAGTTAAAATACTAAGTATCTTTTTTATACTTTTAGGCTACATTCCTTTGCGAACTGCATTATTATCCACAGAGTTAATCAAATTCGAGGACAAGAAATGTCTGGCACTACCTGGACCGGTTTGGGATTGACTATAACGTTAACAATTTAGCTATGAGAAATAATTTCGCTTTTTTCGGTCCTAGTTGAAATTCTCCACCGTGAATTTCTTTGTAACGAAATATATTAATTGGGTTAAATGTTATAGAAGAAATAAAAATAATTATAATACATAATTGAATACTAAATATAAAAGTACTTCAGTAATAAAATCCAATTTAAATAAAAAAACCTAGAACGGCGGAGGATTGGAACGCATATCGACAGAATGGAAATGATCCGAGTTTACCACTGATCAACGAGAGAGTTCAGCCCCTGAGGGTATCTTTTACCGGCTTATAAATTTAATCCGGTAAATAACAATAAACAAATTAATTATTTCAGGAAATCTAAAGCACAGTCAGTAAACGTCGAGACAATGTTTTAAAAAATATCAATTGAAGTCTGCCCAGCGATGGATATAGTCGATAAGATCGATAAGATGACTGTGAGCTATGGAAATTCAGATTCGTTGTGAAGGTAAACCGCAGACTGTCTAGCCTCTGCACCGTTTCTACTACCAACGCACCGACCATCATTCGTACCGTCGTAAACGAAAAACGGTGTGGGAACGAACGTTTATACCATCTTAACTCGCATTTCCGATCGCCGCCCACTTATCAAGGTAAGCGGTCGTACCGCGGTGGGAACAAGAAAAAGGTTGTGTGTTTCACACATAAAATGTTTCATTGCCATTTACTTAAAAAATTTAAGTACAAAACAAAAAAATTAGCGCTGGTTCTATTTCCGTCTGATATCCACTATATGCTTTCACTTACCCGTTATCAACTTCTAAACGAGGGCAGCACTGGATTACGATAGTAATGTAGGAGGAAGTGAGAACGCGTGTTATTCTGTTAAGCTGGTGCGTGCGATAGCAGTGGAAACGAGGCATTAGATATGTATGCATATAAGTACTTAACCTACTTCTTAGAGGAGGGATTTACCTGGTATTTCTAATGGCTATACGAATAATCCAGTAATCACGAGGGTTTCTTAGTCCGGCAGAGTGCGTCACGCGATGTATACCTTTTGAAATGGATATGCCTTCTTATGGCTCTATTGAAATGAGAGAAGGTATAATGTAGTAATTTCTTAATGGATATAACTCAGGTAGTACAAAAAATCCATAGGACGAATACAATTTACATTCTGGCAGCACCCACTCGTGAAATTTTATATTCTTGGGATTATATCCTAGTGATTTCATTTTTTTACATGTTCAAACCAGTTCACTCATGAGACATTTATTATAATCAACAGGGGAATTCCTGGCCCCTTCCACTTCAACGATGGTTTGCTATAATCGCCTGTTTCATAAAATATTCAAATAAAATCAATTCTTTACGGGGGAAGAGGAGAAAGATGTCGGGAAAGTATACAATAATATAGCATGCAGCCAACGGAGTGAATCTCAATGTACAGAGTTCGGCCCACTTCGTTTAGAGGGAAAATGCAAAATTAATGGTGAGGAAATAAACACGTAAGATATGGGTATTATATAAAATAAGTTTGCATTTTCAGCCATTTTGACACATTATATCCTACTGCAACTTTATGTAAACATCTACTTGAAACCTCCCCATCCACACTCGCCCTCTATCCTTTATTTCGTAGTTTGTGATTCTGTAGCAAATTTCGGTGCTTACAAAGAAAAACCTAAGGGGACCATAAGTAAGCACAGTTAATGTCCGGGCTGTGGAGTAAAACAATAGGAAATGTCTTCTTTATTACGAGGCATAAATACTAGAAACAAGCATAATCCATAACAAAATAAAATTAAAATAAGATTATTTGGCCTTTTAAAATAATACAATTTGGCATAAAAGTTTACAATCATAGCGTTGTCAATCCACCATAATATATGTATGTGTCACGTAAAAATTTGAACCTGATTTAAAATAACGTAACAACCATTAGAATGCCCCTCAATATTTAAAGTCGTTTATGAACAACCTCTCGATGTATCGACCACAAATGTAACATACAAAAATGTCAGTAGTTACGAAAAGAGCAGAAACTTATTTTTCATTACTAAATATTTATCTTTAATCCAAATAATATACGTTTAGAAGCTGTATGCAGAGAAATAGTAGAAGACAATCAAATTTTACGATTTTCTTTTTCGTAAATAAATAGTTCAGTTCAATTTTGCCTCAATTTTTTCAGTTAAATTACATCTTTAAACATTTGATAAAGAAAAAAAAAGAAAAATTTCATTTTATTTATGGACCATTGACACATTTAATACAGCATAATAATTTCCTGGTTTTCACTTCTCGATTCAGTTATATTTCGGGCAGGTACGTAAAACACTGGCTAATATGTCATTTGCTAGGGTTCTTGTCCTATAGTTGGCGAATTTTTCAGAGCTATCGCGCGAGTTTCCTATTGCGATACTATAATTCGGAATTAAATGCCTCTTTATACTTATTAATCTTCCTGATTTATACCTTCCCCAATTTAGCCCTCCATTATATTTGGTGCAAATGACCAAGGCATGTGCGACTCGTATGCTCTGGCTACTATGCAAATATTCATGTGGCTAGTGAATAATTTCAAATGAAACACACCTGCCTGGGCCTGAGCAACATTTCAATTCATCAAAAGCAATTAGCATCACTTCGCTTAAAAGAAGAAAGTCATTTCAGCGCGTAATAAGTTTTCAAAAAAACTATTCCGACAAATGGCATATCCTGAGGATTTCATGCCAAGATATCGTTAAGTATGCATTGACTGCAATACTGGTAGGCAGGAAAAAAACCAAAACAAATCTGCGTATTAACATAATGCCGTAAAAACTCCGATATATCTCTAACACGATACGTACTTTATAACAACATAGCAATATAAACATTTGGAATTTTCTCCAAGGAGTTTTAACCGATCTTCAACGACAAAAGTACGCGCGATAAATTGCAATATTTCGTTCAAGTATTATTCCTACAGTTCCGCATTTAGCTATAAGTACCCTGGGCGTAACCGCGGGGCCTCCAAATGTTGGCATTATTCATATAAAATAATTCAGGTTTATGTTTTTAAAATGGAGCATTTCATATTAGTTTGCACACTGTTAAGGCTATATATCAGCAAAAAATGATGGATTCTCCGCCCACCGATTTACCACGGCTTCTATGGCCCTCAACTGCTATTAACTCACCACTATATCCCAAAGCTTCTGGAGACTTTGTTACACCCCCTTCCCCTTATCCCAGGTTATCGGACTCCCTAGCCAACTCTTGACTTAATATTAATTTTCCCGATAGCGCCGTAGATGTCCCACCTTTCCCCATGACTTCTCCCTACAGTCCCTCACCCCCACAGCATTATAAAGTTTTTCAAAGTGCGATAAAATTCTACAATTTCAACAGTGAAACGATAATGGTTACGCAAAAATTTCAAAAACTCACCAACCCACCCAATCGCTACTTTTACTTTACATTATACTCTTACGTAAGACTTACTGCTATTCGTTTGGATGGAATGCCAATTCCTGGACATGGGGGAAAAAGTTACTGTTCTGAAACTGTTTGATAGCATCTGGTTTACGTTAAGACAACATTCCTGGCAACCATCGGAATTCACGTGAAAACGGAACGAAAAAGGACGAGATCAAATTGCCTTATTATGATCCCTCCGGTATAGAAAGAAAAAAACTGAGATACTCCGCCGAACATTAATGTGCAGTAAGAAGGAAATTATAGAGATTTTCAAAAAGAAAACATAAATGAGGCGTTATTATAATTTCTGGTATAGCACCCCTTCCCTAATAATATTTTGGTGATTTATGTTTGCTAACGGAGCTTTGCATATTTAATATATTGAGCACATGTTGTTATCTTCATCCTTCCACCTCTCCCACTTTCCTTGTGTTCATCTTTTGAGTTACCTGTCCCTTTCTCATATATCCTCGTTTTCATGTTTTCACAGATTGTCGGGTTTTTCGTATTAACAGACAATTAGGTGAGGCCACGGGCCTAATCTGATGTATAAATAGCACATTCATATGCTATGCATAAATAGTGTATGTAAATAAAAGCTGGCTTTTAAGAAAATCACCTATGTGCAAAATAGTTTGAGAAGAGAACGTTGTCCCTTTCGGAGTGGGTGTGGTCCGCATTTTTTTGCCAACATTCAGAGCGGAACTGTCAGTCAGTTTGGCATTTTGCGAATACCACTTGAAAACGTCAAGGACAGGAATTATTTAACTTCTCCCCACAGGACTGGAGAGCAAACATCCTCGGGTACCTCCCACGCCACATAAAGAGCGACTGGATGTATCGCTTCGCCGAAAAACTAACTAAAAACAGCCCCTTTCCACTTGGAAACAATAATATAGGGTTATCAGCCTAAAAAAAGTCTATCAACACGCTCACGACGATCTATCTGAGGATTTTTTGCAATCTCCTAGAATCAAGGTACTCCAATGGCATTTGCTGAACTCTTTTGCGATGGCTAGCTTTCTCTTGAGATGTCGTATCATCATTCTTCATACATCTCTCTCAAGGGTCATTACACCCAAACAAACACAAGGATGTGTCCGTATATTTTGCTACTTATATATAACAGTTGCTTATTATAGTATATATTTTAAATCCTTCATAATAAAGTTATCAAAATCCGTAGGGAAATGATTCATTAATTATCGTAATTAATTTAAACGCCGAAGGTAAGCCACTGACTAATTATAAAGGCAATTATTTCAATGGTTGACTCATGACTATTTGAGCAATACAGATATAAGCTGATATGTCCACATTTTATTTACCTTCGTCACTTTCAACTTAACTATGATTAATATTTTAAAACTTATAGTCTACTTGAATAACTAGGAAATATATTGTCAATTGGCCTGCTGATGATGATAACACCCCTCGCCGATGCAATAATATTTATTAATAATAATATATTAATAATAATAGAATTTATATTAAAATGTAATTCCATATATAAGAAGTTTCATTGCGGAAGCATAAGGAAAGTTAATAACTATCAATATTTTATTCTCTTATGACGATTATGGAACTATATGAAGTGAATTAATTTAAAAATTACTTTCAAAATTTTAGATGATTGGGAAAGCAAATTTTTTTAAGCCCGTCATCATATGCACATGTAAAATTCGTTCAGTCCCGAGTCGCCAAAGAACTCTTTTTTACTCGACCCGCACATTTTCTCTTAATGATGCACCGGGATTTTCATAAACAATCAGGTTATGTTTCTTTAACACTTTGTTTCTAGATTATCTAATTTTCTAACGTTTTCCTACTTTAATACAAATTTTAATTAATAAGATGTCCATAACAAAAGTTCCCAATAATTCCAGTAGCAGATGGTGTTAGTATCTGCTAATTACTATATTAATTGCGCATTTTTTGCCTGTTTTTGACGCTGACAATTGAGATAATGTATAAAAGCTCTTCAATACCATTGCACTGGAGTGGTTTTCGGATGGGGAAATAATTTGACGCCGGGTCGCTAAAAATAATCTTTTGCGATCCACAGGAAACATTCAATCGATAACTCTTCCATTACAGAGAAGCATCGATGCTCATATAGGACAAAAAATAATTTTTTTCCAGATCATCAATATTTCGAAAATATTGATATCATTTTGGCGACCCAAGGGTTGGAGAGAGATTCGGAAGAATTACGCAAGGTTTCGGCACGGCTCGGACGAGCATTAAGCGATGAGAGGGTGAGCTGTGGAAGTGGAAGGGGGGTTGCGGCGTCGGTGCGGGGTATCCATGGGAGTAGGGAAGGAGAGGAGGGGAATGAAGACTAGGACCGTGAGGGGGCGGGGGGGTGGAGACGAGGTGGCACACTTGGTGGGTGGTCAGGTGAGGGGATGATTTTGGGGGGATGAGAATAGAGGCCTGACGGGGATGGCTGGAATGAAGGATGGGAATCAACGGCAGCTGGGAGTGAGAGAGGGAGATTTAGAGGGCATATTCAGCCAATGCTAACGCGACCGGCCCACTGCGTCATCGTTACAGCGTCATCGAAGTGAGCGTCGTCTCAATTGATTGTTTGGACGTGATGTCCTCATGCCAGTCTTTTTTTTTTAACCGTCCCTTTCTAGGAAAGAGGCTCGCCTTTAATTAACGATCGATCTCACGGGATGACATTGATTTTATTAGTTAGTCTTTCCCCCAAATAATCATTTGACATTCAAGGGGCTCTTTCTTCTTGACGCAGGAATCGAGCCTGCGGCATTAGTTCCGGATCTCTAGCGTCATGGGCATTAATCCATTCCGGTAGGGAATTGAAGTGGCACCCGAAGGCGTATATCGTGCAAAACACGAGTACCTACATAGTTGATTTGAGTCGACCAGGATAGAAAACCAGAGAAAAATGTTGGATACGTGCGGTTGGTTACCGATGAAGAAAATCTTATACGACCGACATTTCCTTGGGCGTTTTCCAACTTTGGTTTCACTGATAGATACGAGGAATCAGCGATAATTTTAAATTTTCAATGCCTGATGGAATCGAAATTATTTTTTTCCCATTAAAGTTCTTGGTTTTTTTAAGATCCCTCAAATTTTAACGAGAAATACGAATAATGAATAATAAGGCGTCACTCTTTCGGCATTCATTAATCTTCTCTTGGCTTCCGATTTTAGGGGTTTTGCAAAGGAGATATCATATGTTTATTATAAGCAACGCGCATTTTATGATAATTTACATATATTACTACACCTTTATTTGAGGTAGGTGGTATGTAGCATCATACCCTCTTCAGGGGTGTCGTTTTCTTCATTTCTACTCAACATTAACCAACCGTTTTTTGTATTCAACGAGACATTCACAGATGCGATGCTTTGAACTCAGCGAGTTCAGGCTTATATTTGCATCTCCATCTATTCATGTCATCAGCCTAAAGAAGTTTCTTATAAGCAA
Organism: Calopteryx splendens; assembly: GCA_002093875.1. Classification (NCBI taxonomy): domain Eukaryota; kingdom Metazoa; phylum Arthropoda; class Insecta; order Odonata; family Calopterygidae; genus Calopteryx; species Calopteryx splendens. The sequence continues at coordinate 51,450 of LYUA01001403.1, read as the reverse complement.
GATTGTATTTTATTTTGCAGATATAATTTAGCATTTCCATAACTTCACCTTTGATTGCTAACAATATTTTAAAATCGAAAAATAAAAATGCCTCAGACAAGTGCAGATTTTTGGCTATTGGCTTCCGGCAGTAATATGGATTCCTTAATCGAATGAAATTTTGCTACTCCATTTTCTATATCTTTCCGGACTACAAAATATCCGTGCTGTGCCGAGAAGGACGCTCCTTTCAAACGGAAACGATCCCAATCATTCTCTCCAAAAGCCACCGGAACACTTTATTCCACCAGCACTTGGCTATTAGAACGGTGCAGCTGGGCAAACCGTCCTCGGGTATTCTGCCAACGTAACAGCAACAGGTAACTCGAGATAATCCCAAAGAAATACGTTTTAATTTCAAAGGCAGGGGTGGGGAAATTGCAGCGGCGCGGTTTGGGGGATGTAACATACGAGGGAGGAAGCGATTACGAAGAAACGGAAGGAATAATGGTTGCCCCCGAAAAATAAACGCTCCCCACCCGGTGTGGGACTTTGTCTACGGTTCCACGTCCTAAGAGCGTACATTAAATAAACTTTGCATCGCAATAAAAGTTTCTTTTTGTCCTGTATGCCCTCTTTGGCCTAAGCAGCGGGTAAAAGTAAATCGGATCCACCTGGATGCGCGATGGAGAGTGTACTGCTTTCTCACACCGAGGGCCCGGGTTCAAATCCCAGCGGTGGCGAATCTTTTAAGAGTATTCAAATCCCTATTTGGGTCCAGCATCCAAGTGCAGTGATTTCAGTCCATCGACTGGGGCTTCAGGCTCTCCGGGCACCTTCCGTTAATGATAAGCTAAAGCCAATGACGCTTTTCACTCCACCCTTCTTTAACTACCTAATTAGATTCCCACCAATCACCAAAGTATCGACTAATTCCTCTCGCCGCAAATAACAGATGTAGGTAACCTCCTCCAGTGACTACCATAACAATTTACGACTCCCGTGGTCGGAGGTACGTAATCACCAACTCTACAACTGGCAAGAGGTCCCCCCAACCCCTACTCACTCTCCATCCGCGGTCACCGAATCTGCAATAATCCTAACTCCCTCGATAATGCTCTCACTAATCCACACCATTCTCGTGGACACCCGGATACCCTCTTGAATAAAAAAATCCTAAAAACATTTCATACCCAGAAACCTTCCCCAAAGAGCATCCCGCACACCCTCTCCATTTGCACCACCTACTTCTCAGGCATGAAGTCCGTTTCCTAAAAGGTATTTTCTCCATCCTTTCCAACCAAAAAATCATGCCCAACAATCTTTCTTAATGTCCTTCCATCACATTTAAACGTCCCGCCGGCTATCAGACACATTAAAACGACAAAGTTTCTATTAAAAATCCTCTGTCACCCTCAAATACTCACCGAATCCGCGAAATCGAACCAGATGCATACTTTGCTTTGGAAGTTCATATGTTATCATGGTAAACAGGTTTAGAAATACGCAATCGCATCGATTGTGGCATACGCCATGAGATTCAATAATTCATGCACATGTACATGAATCATGTACATGTACAACAATTCATGTCCCTGGCACCCAGGTGACACTTGACGCATTCATTCATCGATTTAATGATAGCTGAAGGGGTCGCGGTAGTCCAGTGATTTGAGCGCTGAGCTACAAACCAGAGGGACCGGGTTTGATTCCGGAAGACGACCGATTCTGGGCACCCTCAGCTTCACACAAGCTGTGTACTATTTTTCGGGTGCCAGGTCATCCTGGGAAATCACAGCCAGTACAGGGAATAAGGAACTGGCCCCCCTACCCTGATGTGTGAATTTCACACGC
>LYUA01001401.1:106412-120002 GCA_002093875.1 Calopteryx splendens | reverse complement strand
GAGACAACCTAACAAGATGTACAAGCCGGAATGGCTAGTGGCATAACACCCGCCACACGACCTAGCGGCGGTTTGCGGGGTATCGTGTAGATTTAAATTAAATTTAGATGTCGTACGTGGACGGAAAGGAATTGGCTTTGGATATTAGCTGATAGATGTTGAAAGTTGATGTTGTATTTTGAGTGAGGACTTGCTTTCGTGTATTATCACCACCCATATCTTAGGTGTTTTACTTTTTCACGCAGAAAACTATCTTTCATGGATAAATATTTACTTCACATGGATTAAAATATTTAGTAATCAACCAATTTGCACCTAAAATTCATTCCAAAAGGTCTAATAGAAAATGTGACACCCGACGATCCGCAAAAAATTAACTCGCGAACAATCGTGGAGGTTTTATTAAAAAAACACAGCAATCAACCCGAATGTCGGTTTGGTGGGTGAGGGTATAGCTCACCCAATGCTAATCCCAACGGCGCGGGCGTGTGAAATTCACACATCAGGGGAGTGGGGCCAGTTCCTTCCCCTGTACCTGTACCACCTGTGATTTCCCAGGATGACGTGGAACCCGAAAAATGATACACAGGGTGATACACGGGTGAAGCTGACGGTTCCCAGAGGCGTTACCAGGAATCGAACCCGGGCCCTCCTTTTTAGCTAGTAGCTAAGCACTCTACCCACTTGCCTGCTTTCCCCCCTTGGAGATTCCCTTCATTTGGGCTATCTCAAGGCTTCCAGTTTACACTACTGTACATTTTAAATGCCTTTTACCTCCATATTTACCAATCTTTTCGTCCAATTGTAAGATACACAAAACCCTTCCAAGATCAGATTTCTTTTCTTCCTTAATCCCTCATCATGAAGTACCTTCATATATTGAACCTTAAAACGGAGATAACCTTGTTAACCGGTTCTTCATTGTTATCTGGTGCTATTATATGCCATTTATCTTTAAAATATTTTATCCATATATTTATTCCAGCATTCAGCTATTCGTTCAAAGTTTTTAAATCAATTTTTCATAAACGCTTATGCAATGATAATAGTACAGGCAAAAATTCTGTTCAGAAATAATTCATGATAGGGAAAATGTATCACACTCCTGAACACTATTTATGGAACAGCATAACAACTTGAAGCGATCTTGAACTTGAGCGTCTTTGAAAATCTAGAACGTCGGAGAACATAGCATTGGACTTCTCTTCAGTCACCAACTGTCTTTACGGAAAGCCTTTGAATTCACTCAAATCAAGCCTTTTGTTGCATATAATATTTGCTTTAAATTTTAAATACGAAGGTAAAACTTGACAACTTAATCAACCAATTGCTCACGTAATTTATTTAAACGCGAGCCATTTTCTCGGCCACATTTGACGAGAAGAAAGCAAGAGTTAAGATCGTAGTTTAAGCAATAGTATGGAATAGCTTAATTTCCGATCAAGGAATCCATTTGTATAAAATACCTCTGGAGTCTTTCTCGTTCGGAGAAGGCAAATCATATCAAAACATTCCCAAAACCTCCTTGGGAATGTCTGGGGGTTCCGAGGGGTGAGAGGATGGAGGAGGGTATGAGGCGGGTGTCTGGCTTGAACAGGAAATCGACCGGTCTCGATGCTTCCGCCCGTCTGTCCCCATTGAAAAGAATCAACTTGTTGCTCGTGTATCTCACTGAAATGAAATGGCCGCCCTGAGACTCTCAACGTAACTGACACTAAACTCTCTGTCCGTGCATGTGACATTCTTCTCGATATTTTTCCCGGATTTTGTGGGCCCTCCTGGCTAAATACAACAACGCTCTCGTCCATGAATGAAATTCGACGAATTTATGCCCCGCCCCCCATGATCAAGAGAACCTGAAATATTGTGAAGACGTGGGAAACACGTCTTGCTCGGAGATGTGAAATATCATTGGACAGTAGCTCATACTAGTAGATATGAAAACAAACACTTCCCATTTGCTTGCTTTTATTGATTTATATCTGAATAAATAACTATTGGAACCAAAATGGTTAGTGTATCAACATATTGCTTGCAATCATCCGTTGGTCTAATTAAAATCCATATTACAACATTGCCTGAAGCTGGCTATTTTGGAAAATGATAAATTTCACTCAAAAAAGTTTGAACCTGTGTCAAAGTGAGTGCTCCAAGTTCGTCCAAGTTCCTTTGCTCACAAATTCTACCCACAAAACGACATATCATGGTGCGTGGTTCACATATTATTATATTATATTATATTAAGGCTATGATTTACAACTCCCCACGTGAGAGTATCTTTTTCTCCCATAACGTCAGCAAGCTTTGGAAACTTTCTAGCTCATAATTGTCTGTTTTTATTGATAAACATAAAAATACGAATTATGTCCATAAAAAGGAAACATGAAATTTCATAGTTGTGCATGGAAATGTACGTCCTCATTAAAAGTTTTTAAATGACTAAAAAGCAATAAAACAGCGCGAGAAAATCCTGGACGATTAAAGGCATAGGTGAATCTATAACGAGCATTGCGTATTTGAGGGACTCTGGAGAAGATGGAATTATCTACGATACCAGCTAAACGGAAGGGGAAAAATTAGGTTTTCAGGAAATCTTTGCTCAAAACTCTCTTTCACGTCATATTACCGCAAGATTCTTCTCTTCCTCGTTCATCTGGCCCTGTTTCTTGAAACTCTCGAGTATGTATTGACTTAATTAGGGTGACTAGAAAAGGTGAAGGTGCATTTTATTCTGTGAGACCGCTAATTTCGACCGCGCGGGAAATAATGGAGAGTGGGTCATGCCATTATTCACCTTATAAGCTAGAATTATGAAAATTCAAATGCAAAATCCACTCGAGGTGACTAATTCCTAAAAGCTAAAATTAACTAATGGCACAAGTGATTAGTTTTGAAACCGAAATGGAACGATTAACGCCGGTTAAACAAGTGAGCACACAAGAACCTGACCAGACAATGTATACTCCTACTACGCAGAGAGTAAGTTGAAACTACGATATGTGCATATCCAAGCCCCAGGCTGTGCACTCTAGACTTTCAAGTTTTTAATGAAAATTCCAACAGAGCCTTTAAATTTAAAGTTAAGAAAGTAATCCACAGAAATAAACTCTTCAATTGGTCAGTGTGCATTTTTCATCTGATATTTTGCGTTATGAATACATTTCTTTTAATTTCTCCATTTTAAAATTGGAGGTATGCGTTTCACTAACTTCAATCACAGTTTAAAATTATATTGAATTTTAGCTAATCTAATTATAATCGGCATTTACAATCACCATGAAAATTGTGCGACTGAAACTCGGGAAAGCGCGTTGCTGAAATAGATGAAGCGCAACGGGTATATTTTTCCTGAAAAAAATCATAAGGGGATATCTGCATGTTTTAAGATTTTACAGTTCTGTGAAATATGCATCTTGAAATTAAGGGCGGTAAAATACGAAAAATCGAAATTATCGTTTTTACGCTTCTTTAAGAGGCTAGTAAATTGGCATGTGTTGTGAATAGCGATTTCGAAAGAGAACAATATTTTCTTTATTCTGTTACTTTTTCACATCAAAAGCAGAGTAATTACAGTTCTGACATGATCATTTGATTTTACATTTTCAATTCATGTATGAATCTTGTTTCTGATGGTCACAGAATTCAAAATGCCCTACAAGGATGAATTTAGTATCTTCTGGAGTGAAAATGGTTATGTGGACATCTGCTCGCAAAGAAAATAGAATATTCTTCTAAAAAAAGGAGTAATTTTAAAATATTAGTCTCTCATGTATGTAGACGCAAGTATGCAGACGCAAATCATGCACATAAAATTATTATTATTGGTAATCTACCGGTTAAGGTAGGTTTCTGATGGTCACTTCCCTAAAAAACCTTCTTTTCCTTTCAGCATACCTTCTTCCACCCTTCATTCCATCCAACGTGCCTAACATTTTCCACCCTCTCCCTCGCCTGCCCAACATTCTAACCTCTATCACATTCTTCAGCAAGCCATCACCGCTCATCATGCTAAACCGCTCATCCCTTCTCCTGCCTGCTTTCGATTTCTCCCAATAGCCTTATCTCCTCCCCTACCATTCCCAAAACTTCGTCGTTCGTTTTCCTTCGTTCGTTCTTTTCTTTCGCTATTTTGGTTCGTTCTATCATGATGGTCGCACAAAAAATAAAACAGTAAAAATTAAAACATTTAAAAAATATTTGATGTGATAATTTTTGGAATCAATCTTCAAATATAATCGTTCGTAGATTTCCGCGGCGTTGGTTTATAATCTCTGTATTACTTCCGGGGTTTCACCGCGTGTATTAGCTTTACCAGCAGCAGTTTCGCTAAAATTCCAGAATGTCAGCGAAACTGTTCCTGCTCCAATGCACGCGGTGATAACCCGGAAAAAATATAGAGATCTACAAATATAATATTTTCTTCTAAACGTCAGATCATAAGTGAAAATATTTTTTTCTTTCTATTTACTCAAGTATTGACGGCGAAGTTGTTTGTGATGTGACACGATGAGGATTTTGTTCTGGGGACAAATATGCATGAATCAGGATTTAGCGTTAGTGAGCTTTTAAATGACGATATACGATATACACAGATGCATATTATGTGTTACGTCATTAAGCTTATTAAATTACTGCTTGCGAACATCTTAGGCAAATACAACTGAGCACATTGCATACGTTAAATAATGAAGAAGCCTTGCCATGGGATCAAAGGGATGGGCGGGATTTTTCACAACCTCTGGAATATTACAATTCAATTTGATTTAAGCTGAAATCAATTAAAATGAATGAAGAAGAATTAATACGATATGACGCCATATTTGCCAATTTGGTATATATACATGACGGCCGAGCGGTCTCGGGAGTGTTCCGATACGTGAGAAATTGAGCGATTGGGGAAGGTACCTCCTTCGAAGGTACCGCCTCCGAAGGCAGAAGTGTGTGATGTCTCCTACTCACAAAAATTATTAGAATTTTTTTAAAAGAAGATTCTTTTCCGAAGCATATGTTGAGCCATTAAACCTTTAAGTTCGTTAGTAGGAATCGGAAGGTATTAGAAATTATTTTGTCTGTGATAAAATAATTTGTGGCAACAGAACTTTCCCGTTATGTTGTTTTGAGATGCGATTTGAATTATGATTCACTATAAAAAAAAGAAGAGAATAGGTCACTTGGCCATTTAAAAATATTCACTTACAAAAATATTGATGACTCCGCGACCAGTTTAATTAAGAATTTTTGTAATTAGACCCAATGCACATGTTTTTTTTGACACTTTAAACCTAATTCCTCTCGTAAAAGATTTTCGTCACTTTTCGATGCCAAAGCAGGCTGAAAGGAGATGAACCATCCTAAGAAAGGAAAATAGTAATTTTTTCGACCATACTTTTAATTTATTTTACTCTGGAGATACTAAGAAGCAAAGTTTTGCAGACGTAGTTAAAACAATCCAATACTGTTTAGTCAGATATAATTGCTACTGGCGCTACGGCAGTGTATCCCCTTTCCTAGTGCCTCACGGTCCCTCACTTTATTGGAACGTCCAGAGAAATATCCGTCATTGGCATTGTATCTTGTATTCCACCACATACAATTCGTTACACGCTCCGTGTAATGCATCTAGTCGTAATAATTTCCGAAGTCTCTTAAAAACATGTCCGGATGCCCTTAAATGGATATGTCCGGGAAAAACTGGGCGTCTGTCAACCCTTCATTTATGTTTAATTTTCGTATATATGGGACGTACGTTACGCCATCACGGTATCCGACTTTTACCGACACGGTATCCAACCCTTCATTTATCATTAATTTTCGTATACATGGGACGTACGTTACGCCATCACGGTATCCGACTTTTAGAATCGCCTAAATGACAAAAAAATAATTCATTCAGCAATATGATAATTTGCGAATAATTCACAATTTTTCAGTTCCTCCAATGATTTTTCTTACGATTTACCAATACTAATAATAGGTACATACTTCATTAAAAACAAGAGATATTACATTAGAATACATTGAAAAGTTGCATACAGTATTTGTGATTTCAGGATGAGTAAACGACTATGTGAGGTGATCATATTTTCTCTACACCCAAAAAATCCGGAAACTCTTAAGTTTTTCCAGGCTTCGTCAGTCATCTACATGATAAATAACTTATCGTAGATAGGGTGTTACAGTGTAAAGCGTCGTCTTTAATGGAGCTTTGAAATGTAGCAGTGCTTAGTCCATGGTTAAACAAAAACCTACCTTGACATATAGACTATTCCTAATACGTAATAATAATCGTAGATGGACTTCCTGAAGCTACAAAGCTATACAGTGCCACCAACGTGGTGAATTTAAGCTTTAAACAACGTGCGAAGTTACCATGTGTAATCTAGATGCACGATACATTTATGTAAATGTTAATTTGATCTTAGGCCTTAATAATCACTAATACTCTTTCAGACAAATTTGTTGCCCTGGGCAGCACACCTCGGAGTATACTATGAGCAAATATAAATGCAATTACGCAAGTTTTCTAGCTAGGAAATTCGGAATTAAAATTATGAGTACACATTAATGTATTCCTAACATCTCGCATCTTGGCTTTTATTTAAGAAATTGATGATAAGGAGCGTGGAAGAAACTACAGTACACCATCGCGACCCATCCTCCGTAACTGCCAGGACGCAGAAACATAGGCAACCCACAAACACCGTGATTTGATATTAGACGATTTCGAGAGGGGATTCGATTCAGATATCAAATCTATGGATCCAATAGGATTTGACCAAATAATTGAACCCTGAATCCAACCCTAAAATTGTTCAAACTCCACCTCCAGTAAGGCCTACAAACCGAATTTATCAGACGGAAAACGAATCTACCTATTATGAATATTACTCGTGCACCAAAAAAGTCTAGATCAAAGGTGATCCGCTATGTCTAACATTAGAAGAAAAAAAAATTAGGATATCACATGACCTACTGTACTCCCTATTCCAGGGAGCACCAACCAATATTATGTTATATATAGCCTTATAATGTAATTGAAAATATTAATAATGAAAATCAACAAAACTTAGTAAACTTTCACATTCATTCTCTACCTATTTTTGCATACTTATCTGCGTAATATAATTTTTATTGTAATTCTGACAAAAATATGGATGAAACGAAATTTTATTTTATAGTTTCATAATGAATATGAAATATTTTTTAGTTCATTTATGCTGTTGAAAACCTGTTAATATCTATGAAAGAAGATATTTTACGATAACTAATAATGTCATTTAACAATATAATTAATTATTTACCCACAATCAACTATTTTTCAATTACAGTTAACATATACAAGAAATAAAAAGGCGTAATCTGTAACCCACTTGAATGAGAGAGAGTAAGGGAGACTAAAAAGAATTACTGCAAGTAAATATAAACTTCATTCATGTATATGACAGAAAAATTAACGGTCACTAAAATTATAATGCCTAATAGTGAAACTATTTGTTTGAAAAGTTCAGTAAGGCTTTATTTTCCAGAACTTGAAAAATATATGCTCGTTCCTTTTGTGTAGCATTATTGAAAACAAATTCATGATATACCGTGTATCTGTTAAAAGATAATAGTTGCTAAGAGCCTTCGTGATAGGTTGTTCTCTCTGTACATTCTTTCCACTTACAAAACACCTGAAGAAATAGACTGAGACGAATGTGAATCTATAATCTACGCCATCAAGACTACATTATATAAGTTAGTGCTAACGGAGACAGGACTTCGCGATGGGCTAATACCTGTCCTTTATCAAGTGAATGAAGTTCGCTTTCCAAGAAGGAAACCCAGGTTAAACCTTATCACTAGTCAATATCTTTGCAATGGACCTGTATTTTTTTAAAAGAAGAAACGCTTACACCAAATCAATGAATATCTAGTAAGTGTGATTAGCTCTCAGATAAATATAGACATTCTTAAGTGGACAAGTTTCGCTTCGTTTTAAGCATTAAAAGTTTCTTTTATTCGGGAAAAGATTTCATTCTTCCCCATTCGTCACCATTTTCACCAATGTAAATGCATATCTTCCGCAATGGTTTCAAAATTAAAATGTATGGAAGCTCTCGGATTTATTTAGCGATTAAATGGTAAAAATTGCAACCTTATTTTACCCATTTCATTTATTATTATACTAAAGATAAATCACACGTGGTAATGGCTCAAACAACTAATTTGCTTTTTGAGCTGCCTCTGAATTGACGGCATTATCCACTGTCAATGTGAGACAAGTAAACAACCATATTTCAGAGTTAAAACAATGAATGGGATATATTATTTTTTATTTTCCTCACTCTTGTTTTAAAAATGTATTAAACTTGAGTACTCCAATAATAAGAAAATTTTTCAAATTGGAAGGATGGTATATAATCTAATTGTTAACAGGGATACAAGAGGTAACAATAAGATATGTAGAAGTCAATAAGTTATGGAAGAAAAAAATGCACCACGGACAAGGACTCTGTACCGATTAATTATATCACGCTTTGCTAATTTCTAGTGTAGCACTATCATAGGAAGTCAAAAATAATAAGATCTATATTACTTTTGGAGTAATGCGATTTTAGTATCGAAGACATTGAACAACAAATATAAAAACTATTTCGCTTTTATAGTTATAATTCAGTAAATTTTGCTCAATAAATTTATACTGAACTCATGGAGCCCCAAGTATACCAGGGAACATTATATAAAACACCAACATACCTGATGTAGGACAGGTTAAAGGTATGTAGGAGTAACAGAGAACGGTCCACCTTTTTACACACCTACTGGAACTGTATTTCAACCCACGGGCTGGACAGCCGGTTCTTTTACTCCAGGGAGGGGTAGCATGACCTCTGACCACCCCAACCCTCTCCAACGGTTACCTCATTCCCCTTCTGACCAATAGAGGCCGATGGTTACGGGAGATATGAAATGGTGGAGTGAGGGGGGACCATGGAATGGGGAGGGGAGCTGGTGGGTCACGAACTAGGTCACGACAGCCGTCCCCATTGCAAATCCGCGTTTATCAGTGAGTTCCCTCCCCCTCCCCCGCGCTCCCCCCTCCCCTCTTCAACCCGTCGCCCCCTCGGGAGGGAAAGGGAGGGTACCGGGCGATGCACGCACGAAAAATCGATTCAAAATGCGCCTATACAACGCGGTGGAGATTTGCCATTTAGTTTTTCAATTATTGCGACTGCACTTCATTATCATGGCCAACAGACAAACTCCATTACCGCTGGTGCGGGGAGATGGAGTGGACTCGAGTGGAAGCTCTTCGGAGAATAATTACATATAATTTTGTGAAACAGTAAGTGAAGTGTTGTAGTTTTCCTTTAGTTGTTTGTGTTGGACCACAGCCGTACGCCTCTTAGGGTGAATAACAATTTAATTCCATGGTAAACAATGGGGGAGGGGGGGGTGAAAGAAGTTTTCATGCTTTCTTGTCGTATGTTTATGGTTAATCCTTCTCGGGATTTCCACCGGATGATATTCTCCAAAACTGGCGTCGTTTCGATCTACGTCTGGCCCATCGCCTTCAGAGCTGAGTAACACGATAAATGTGTCGTACATGGAAACGTCAGCAGCAATGATCTCATTACCTAGCGGAGATCCCGAGAAGAATTCATTATGAATGGGGGTGGTTGTCCAGTTCCAGGTTCCAGAGCGCTGGGAATAAAACTGAAGGACCCGGGTTCGATGCGGAATGACGCCTCTGGGCGGGTTCGGCTTTACCCAAGTTATGTAATTTTTCGGATACCAGATATTACCGGGAAACCGCATTCGGTAGAAGAATAGGAACTGGCCCCCCTACCTATGCATGAATTTCATACGCAGTTGAGTTAGTTACGCTCTGAAGCGCTATCACCTCACCTATCACACCGATCTTTGAGGTATTTCTGTAGTTTGATTATGTTAAATCAAATTTTAGGATACCGGGGGTAAACAGACTCTTCCCGTAAAATAATGTGCGGCCTTTCGTGAAATTATCCAGATATGCTATTAAACTCAAATATCTCACAATGTAAAAATAATTAATTGTAAGACCGTAAATTTGAACCCGGATACATCGTTATCCAAAAGGTAATTTCTAGTTCCGGGAATAGGCAAATGATTTTTACACCGTCAAACATTTTGTGTGCACACCAGCGGGTGACACCGTTAAATTAACTGCCTTGGTATTTTACACAGTTTATCTAAATTTGTACAATTTTTTGTTTTTGCATAAAGTGTTCAAGATATATCCTTCCAAAAATTCTCTTAGAGACGTACATAATTTATTTTCTTAGTACCAAATGTTATAATGTAAATGAAAGAGGTAATTTTGCGTAATAAATAATGAGAACGTTTTCTTTTCCACACTTTAATTTTTTCACAAATTTGTAATTAGTGGAAAAGTACAAATTTCTTATTAAATTATTACGACTGTCTGACACTTCCACGAAGTCACAGATGAAATTGCCAAACTAGAGTTAATGTATATTTTACCGCATTGATTAAACAATATCTCTATATGAAGACTTGTTGAATAGGTGCTATAAATGTTGTGAAAAGGAATTATTTTTAAGCATTAGATTAGCAAAAACTGTTATCTCTTTCATGGATCACCTTGAATTTAGAATGATGAATAAAATAGAATCCATAATAATACAAAAAATATATTTAATTTCATATAACCTTCGATACCTACTCGGTACCATCACATATTATTTCATAGTGAATATTCACGGCTGTGCGTGAATAGCACAAGAGAAATAGAGTTTTTAGCGAACGGAAAAAGTATGAAAAGAATTGAACACACTGAAATATTTAACAAATGCTTCCTAATGAAATATGAATGCAGATATTTTCTAATGCGCATGAAAATAAAGGGAATGAATGTCATTAATGCATAGTCACAGGATTCGTGGCACAGAAATACGTGAATAGTCGTTTTACTTCAATTGGAAGTAATAAGAATTGACAATATAATATTTAAGTAAAAAATATAAAGCGAATTAGTGACTATTCAGTCATCGTTAACCCAGCATCATCAAAATAGTTGCATCGCCTCGTTTCGCCCTATTCACGCCTTTTGGAATGGAAGTAATTGCTATTCATGCTCCCTGTTTCGTCGCTCGCTCCAGCATTTTGACTCCCGCCTCCTTCGCCTGCCATTTCTCATTCCTCACTCCGACATTTCCTCACACGAGATACAGGGAGACATTTCGAAGGTCGCAAAAAAGCTGCAAAAATAAAAACGTGAAACATCCAACGAAAGAAGTCTCTCCAGGCGTATAAATGTTTAGATTTCCAGCGGATTATTCGTTATAGTTTGGAAAATTACTCATTTGATAAGCACAAGCAGGAGAATAATATTTGTTTAAATAATAGGGACTTATATGAGGAGCGAAGATAAAACGAAGGAGTGAATCTAAGGCCAATAGGATAGGTACATTCGTGGAATATCTCAAATTTCGGTCGCCAGGTGTGCGTCATCAATGAGCACTGGTGTGTGTGAATGAAAAACAACTCCCGGAAGATCACTCTATGCGGGAGGAACATGGGGGCGAAAGGTTTGTGGGGGAAATCGTATTCCTAACTCCCCTTCCATCGAAAAGCATCTCCACATACCCGCCACAGGCATTTTTCGCATAAAACCAAGTTCTCACAGATGGTGGTCACCTGGCGACCGAAATATCGAAATTTGATATATTCCATATAGGCATCCCCACATTCCTACCATCTTTGGATTCACACTTTAGTTCTATCGCTGTACAGTCAATAGCTATGGTTTCTAGTATAACCGTTGTCTGAAAAGTTATATCTAAGGCAGCGAAATATTAGCGAGCGAATTGCCATAATCAATGCATAATCCATTTAACTTTTTCCTATTCCAAGTGAGCCCTGCTTTGGAATGGGTTCGTTACCAACGTAGGCCTAGAACTTAGTAATTTCCCACAAGCTAATGGTACAGTTCTCCATACTGCGTAATCTTGCCATATCTTTGTACCCTTTTCCTTTTTCCAAATCTCAGAATGTTAGAAGAAGTACTCGTACCAATGTATTCAAGAATGTGAGAGGTAGCCTTGAAAATACATAGATGGTTTGGATAAATAATTCAAGAAGAAAAGGTTTAAAAATTGTATAAAATCAATTAAACTTAGCCGATGAAGATTTCAGTAAGGAAAATTTTAGAATGAAGAATTTCCAGAGCAACCTCAAAAACGAATACATTCATTGAGGAGCTTTAGTTACGCTAGCGCAATAAGTTACTACTAATTCATTGTGGCTAGTACACATAAACTTTAAGCTGCAAATATCAGAAAACTATGAAAATATGTGCCAACAAGAGCATTAGTAAAACTTAAATGGAGGTCCTCTATATTTGTAAAAAAATGTATCAGCTACAAACACCTACTCGCTGAAAGCCATTCAACTTTGAACAATAGGCGAGCCAACTCTAAATAAAAACAATAAAGAAAGAGAGAGTAAAGTGCAGAATAGTTGTTTTCATCACGCATTGTTTGTGTAAAATAGAAATTCTCATATCTTATTGACTAATCCCGTATTATAATATAATGCTCGAAGTCAGTTCGGCAAATATATCTTAGACTGCGATATGGTCATGAAATACGTTATGACAAGAAAGGAAGCCTTATATGATTACTAGAAAAAAAACTAGAAACTAGCTAAATGAGATGTATCAGGAGCAGACCAGAAGAATATTTAGAGGCGTACAAGGCAATGGGTATTACATCTACCTCTAGTTATATCGGCCGATTATATCAATTGCAAAAAACAAGAGAAACAAGCTGCCTCACTTCTTCATCAACGACATCTCCCTAAGAGAAGATTGGCGATTACGTCTCCAAGATTTTCCTTGTCCTGCGCCAAAAGGAAATGCTGCTGTCTCCGTGATGGTAGATAAGCATGACGCGCGTCTCCTACCTTCTTCTCCATGGCCTTTTGCTTTCCTCACATTGTCAGTCTAAAAAGTTGGCGCATGACAATGTTGAAAAACGTTGCATTGTTATTTTGCTACTTTCACTTCCTTAATTTACCGTATTGCCCACGACAAACTGAAGGTTTTAATACCCCAATTTCCTTCCCATCTTTCGGCACGACTGAAATACAAGGTTGTGCACCCGACCGTGGGCATAGTCGGTACTGGCCCTGGTGATACCTACATTTTATTTTAATGTTCCCTTCACCTTTATCTTTAGCCACTTACTCCGCTAACCGTTGAGTAGTTCTATTTAGCTTGAATTTATCAGCAAATAACAATTAGCGCTGCTATACACGCAATGAAATAAACGGGATGTGACGTTCTTTATTATTCTCATGCGCTTTTTTGCGATCATGTGTTCTTTCACTTGGTCCATAAGTTCTGTTAAGATAGGAAGTGTATTATTTCGCAACTCGTTTACCCCTGAAAACTTAAGGAGAGCTTAAACAACCAACCAATTATTTATTACTACTACTACTACATACCAACTATCTTCAAAGTCAAATGAACAAGTGGCGAACTTACTTTTGGTAGATGTAATATTTTCTGGCGTTATATGGTGGAAGTTATCCATTACGGAAATG
>LYUA01001401.1:91209-103297 GCA_002093875.1 Calopteryx splendens | reverse complement strand
AAAACGACACTCCATATCAACGACTGAACTAGTCTCTTCTTTACATCCTTGCCTAAGGTCCTTGCCGTATATATGTGTGAAAGGGACTCGGTAGTTCAGTGGGTAGGAAGATTAGGTACTAACCGGAGGACCTGGTTTCGATTCTGGGTGTCAGAGTGTCATCTTCACCCATGCTGTGTACCATTTTTCGGGTACCAGGCCACTCGCAGACGGCGCAGAGAAAGGAACTGGCCCCCCTAACCTGATGTGATGAATTTCACACGCCGTTGGGTTGAGTCCTGGGTCCTTACCTCACCTACCGAACCAACCTTCGGGTTGATTACTGTGAATGATATGTATATAACTTTTAGGACGCTGAGAAGCGGTGATACGCAATATAAAAAAGGTCACACATGCCTTTGAGGTATCGACTGGCTTGCCGTTTTCCTCAGAAAATGGAAGCATAATGTACCAAGGGCAGGAGACGTGGAAGGGATGAAGGGTGCAGAAGAGGGGAGAAAGAGTGGGACTTGGGAGTCAGTGTGCTCTATTTACACCGGGATGTTCAAATGCCTTCAGGTCGACTCTTAGGTACTCTCCTCAATGCTGTTTTCAATTTCCGGAAAGGCTTTGACAACGAGGAATGAGAAGTAACTATCGAAGGTTTGACACAGGCAGGCAGTATGTAAAGGGAATGAATAATCTGAGAAGGTGAGGGAGTTGGTGGAATAGCGATGGCACTTATAAAGATAGAGAGAGTGGTTGTACATTCTTCCCCGTAATAGGCTTGGCAGAAATCGCAGGAGAGACGGCAGGAAACATGGACGCTAATAAGCCCCATAGTAGCGTGAGTTTTCCCAAAGAAAAAACGAAAGTACGACACGCTTGATGAGAAACGTGATAGCAAACGATACGGTACCAAATTATGTACGACGGTTTTAATTATTTTTTGGTTGATGGCGCGAATTTCGTGCCTTGCAGCATAGAATTAAACGTCTCCGCGGACATCATCACACCAAATCCTTAAACAACTGATTGATCGACAGAAGAAAAGAAATAACTGTATATGTTAGAATATGGCCATAACAGGATAATGGAACGTCAGGACGATGATGAACGTAGGCAAGTTGGTAAACATCAGAAATGAAATAGAACATGTCCTTTTAAGTATGTTAAGTTTGAGTGAACTGAGATGCAAACATAGTGTGGAAAATTGTATGTATGATTACATAACTACTTAGAGTGAAGAGGGGAGTCAGCGAGGGGTAGTCACTGTAGTGCACAAAAAATGGAGATAAGGGTGAAGAACATTGAGCAGAAGATTCAACAAAACTTACGTTCATCTAAGCATATATGCCATCCAACGAAGGAGGAAAAAGTAAACAGAGAAATTAATTGAAATAACGGAAATAATTGGAACGATTCTGGATGAAAGAAATAAAGAGTGATGGGGTTTGGAAAACAGTAGTGAGGAGATGGAGATGTGAGTGAGGGAGAGGCGGTTACGAAGAAGTGACCGCGGTGAGGAAGCATTATGCTTATAAAATGCTAATTGTACTTCAACAGAGCGTATGAAAGAAAGAGGCTGAAATTTTAAATTATATATAAGCCTTAATTGGAATAAAAATAAGAAGAATAGTTGGATGAATTTCTAAGTTAAGGAAGAAAGACCGATAATAGAGGAGTAGTGGGAATATTTAAATAGGAAGATTACAATAATTGCAGGGAAAACAATAAGAACGGTAAAAATGAAAAATGAAAGGATGTAAAGGATTAAAGAAGTGCTTATGAAGAATGAAAAGAGGAGTAAATGGATAATTGTGATAACTTAGTTTGGGGAGACAGGGAAAAATACGCACGCTCTGGAACACGCGCAGGAATATTAAAGTGAAGACACTAAGCCAAGAACCAGAGATGTAGACAGAAAATGTGATATGAATGAAGATAGTTTGGGCCCGGTAATACTAGATATCGACTTAGGAAAAGCACCACAGAAAATTAAAGCGAACGTGGACTAGATGGAAACCCCAATGAATTACCCGAACGGGTAATTAAAAAAGGAAGAAATATTTTTTCCGACCTATATGATAGCATTTCGGAGTAGTTTGGCTTCGTCAGGTCAACTTTAATCTCCAACCCAGAAAAAATTAGCAGTTTTAAAAAAACCTGTAGAGCCGTAAATTTAATTTCTCAAGCGGCAAAGGTATACAAGGTCTGCAATGCATTGCATTAGTACTAAATATCATCGGAGGACGAAGAAAAGGGCAAACGAATATTTAACTGAAGACTGGTTTAGACTTAGGAGGAGTAGAACGCTTGATGACACATCAGTGATGAGAATATTAATTGAGAAATCACATCGGGATACATTTGTTTATTTAGTAGTTTTCTAGCTATTTTGGCAGCTAATTGCGTACAAAATCAATGGAAGTACAATGTAGTAAGAGAGAGCAGGATTACATATTATTCGAAATCATTTTATAAATCACGCAAAAAATTGATGTTCTCGGATGGAGGAGGGAGGGGAGATAGTGAGTCGTTTATATGTGTTGTCCGATATCTCCTGCTCTTGTTAACTTTTTAAAGCCACTCCGAAGTAGAGGAAAAAGAAGGCATGTAGGTAGGAGTGAGAGTAGGTGGAGAGGTTTTATATTTGCAGATGATCACACTGGCGATGGCCAGTCAGCCCAGGGATTGCAATTATGGTTGGGATCGGGGGCACGGTTTTTTATTATATTCATTATTGAGATTCTCGTATTATTTAAGCAATGTGATATATGTAAACATAAAAAAACTAAAGTAAGATTACTAGGTAAATATGAGAGTTACGTATAGTATTAAAATAGGCGTGAATAGATTATAGCTAATTAACAACATAAGTAACGTATTTTTGCTGTAACTCGTGATGAATTTGGTAAAGCTACAAAAATATTAGGAGAAAAGTTTTGCAACCGAAAATATAAGTCTACATTGGGGAAAATCGTCGACTGTTTGAAAAAAAATAACCTGGATAAGAAAAAGGCAAAGAATAGCGAAAGAATATTAAACGTGGAACGCGAGGAGAGGAGTCGGATGAAATTCCAATCAGGCAGAAAAAATGGATGGATGAGATATTGATGAGCGGAATGTTGAAAGCTCTTATCGGAATGAAAGTTGCGCGGAAGAATAGTTATTTTAGACAACTTGAAGGGTGATACAAAGTTTGATGAGCAGGGAAAGATACAAGACAAATAGGTATTTAACATATGCAGAAGTGCTTCAGAAGTCCATGATGTCCAAATATTTTGAGGAGCTGTCTAAATACTCTATTATAGGTATGCAGTCCATCCCCAATCGGTAGACTACATCATACAATAATTTACTGAAGAGAAACATATGAGTGTTTTTTTATTTACAATTATGGGTTATGTGAACTAACAATATTAATCTAAATAACACTAAAAATTTAATGTCTATTTGTACTTATTCAGTCTGTTATAACCAGTGTCAGAAGATCATTTCGTTACACCAGGTTTATAATTCCTGACTAGAGGTAATTAGAATTTCTTTGTTCTGTCCATTGAACATGCCAAGACATCATTAAGCACGTAAAGCAAACGGACTCTGGATATCGTATATCAAATTATGGTAGTTTCTTTTTTCGTATTTTTTTTAAGTCTGACATTTTTTACGCGGTACTAACTAGAGTAACCACACTCCCTTAAGGATAAATTTAGTTTGGGTTAGAGAAAAAGTGCCCGAACCGGAATTTTGACAATCCCATTTCACGCTTTCAAAGCTGGATAAAGCGGGGGAGTCCAAGAGAAGGGAAAGAGGGATGTCCCCACTGCGGTTCTTAGCGCCTCTACCGCACGATCTCGACTTTTAGGCGAGGGATTAGGGAGTGCCTACGTGTTTGGAGCGAAACCAGACGAAAACCTTTTCGGCCATTCTTTACCTTATCCCCTCTGTCCCTCCGCTCACGTCCCACGAACCCCTAACCCAGCGAAATCCGGCGAGCCCAGCTCAGTGGGACTACAAAAAAAAATAGCACGCATCCCTGACGCATACGCAACCTTTCACATTTCCCCGTCCCTCCTCCCCATGATGCAGCGTCTCCAAAACTTCTGACGGTCCAAACCCCACCCAACCCTCTTTCATAGTGTGGACCCGACCTGAACCCGACCCTTTTCGTGCTATTACCCCTTTCATGTCTCAAGGAAAATTAAGTCGTTATCCAACGTCGCCTGTTTCCAAGGCTTCGGAGGCCCGCCGTTCGAAATTATGCGCGCATTACACGGGGAGGCTGAGAAAAACGAATGTGAAGTCAACAGCTCAGGAAGTTTGTTACTTCATCCGAACTGCGCGCACCAAAACATTTGCTGCTCCTAGAGAGAGGAACTCCTTTCATATTTTCCTTCTCTTCCAAAAAAGACATGCTCCAATTGCTTTATTTGGTCATACAAGTATTCTCCATTGTCTAGTCATGAAAGTCACAAAAGGGACATGTGAAAAATTAAATCACACTTATTTCATCGAAAACTTTTTAAAAATCGAGAACAGCTTTCTGGGCCGAGAGTACATGAGGGAAATGCTACATGAGGTTAGATAGAATGGTCGAAATTGAATGAGAAAATATTATAAATTGAGGGATTCGTGCCAGAAGGGAAAAAATGCAAAACGTCTTGGAGAGCTACTTGAAACTTTGTTCTTGAAAAAATTATCATAGTGGGTGTATTTGCAGCTTTATGGTCTTTCTTCAAATATTAAATACATAGTGTAGTTCAACTTCCTTCCTTTCTTATTTAAACATAATACCTAGGCCTCGGCTGACGATTTTTTCAGGCGAAAGCAACATTTCAATACAGCGTATTGGTCGTCGCGTGTTACCTCCATCTTATCTGTAATTACTTAAGCGAATTAAAAATGCATGATCAAATCTTTATTGAACAGCTCTTTTAGTAGTCTATTGGTCAAGGTGACTTTTAGTGGACCTTGGGATTAACTAATGCTGCAACACTTTTGAGCCGAACACGACACTAAATACCTTAAAAACACATGTTAAAATTAAACACTTTTTGCTCCACATACTCTCTACCTTCCTTCATTACATCTTCATGCTATTGTTTTCTTCCCTTCACCTTGCTTACTCAGCGCCCTCCTCTTTATCACAGTGTTCAACATTCTATCGACTCTCAGTATCTCCTTCATTTTCTTTTCTTGTATTTTTGGAATTTCTTCCAACAACCCTCTCTCCTCCCATACCACGTCGAGCAATTTGTGTGTTGTCCATTTTGTTGATTTTACTTTTTCCATCGTTCCTTTTCCATCCAAACCTACATCTCATAAAGACTCCAATCTACATTTATCCTTTTTCCAAAACGACTAAGTTTCAGGGACACACAAAATTACGTTCCATATCAAAGTTTTTGCTAACCTTTTCTTTGTCTCTTTACATAAGGTCCTTCCCAGCAACTACTTCCTCGTAAAAGCTTCTTTACTTCATTACTCATTCACTAAAATTACTTACGAAATTCATTTTTTAACGCCCTTCCGACTTCGCCCAACTTGAACCAAAACACTTCCTGAATAGATGAAATGTTCCACCTGCTCTAGTTTATTCCCTCCTACTTAAATGTTTAACTTTAATGTTTGAATTTAGTTTTAATTATATGTTAGTTTAACTGTTATGTTTAACTTTCGTGTTTAACTTTTATGTTTAACTTGGCAGCGCATTGCGTCGTACAATTATGGTAAAGTTTACTAATAAAATTGCAAGTGAGCAAGGGAAAATAAATTAATTTTCTCCATTAATGTTTTCAGTCATCTAACACGAAAATATGAAATAGAAATATGTGATTAAAATGCAAAATATTTCAAAATTGCTTTTATTTCCTCAATTTTCAGTAATTATTTCAAAAGCCTTTTATCTGTTATCTGCCATCATTATAACGGGGATCTTTGTTTAAGATTCCTTATTTAATTAAACTGCGTTAAGCTTCCGATAAATTATTCAGAGAAAACAAATAAAACTCTGGTTTAAGGGGCTATCCAAAAACCTACTTTGAAAGTTTAAGCGATAACTGCGACGTATCATCCAACTTATGAATGCTTAGGGGTGGAAGGGTCCGCGTTATAATTACTCCTGGAGAGTTCAATACGGTGTTAACTAAAACAAGTTTGATAAGAGACTCCGGATTAGAGTCGTTCATCTTCGGTACTTTTATTGTACTCAGACATGTAATTAGGCATTGTTCATTAGGTCCACTTAGAGGAGGTAAGGAAAGGTCTTAGAGCCGTTTTAGTGATTGAATTAACGCGAAGAATGTTTGCGATACTTTTGAAAAAGTACGCGGATCCAAACGAGCACACTCCAGATTTGGAAGTCACTTCAGAGTTTAACTAACGGCGCCTGTAATCCATTCATTCTAGATAATGGCTGAGAGGTCATTTAGGCACTTAGGGATAGATATCTGGATGAATATATTTGTAGCATTAAGGCTAGATAAATTTATCCCTAGAAGAGGTTCGACAAAGTTCAGAGGGAAATGTGGCGCCGACTTCAGTCGTAAGGAACGGTGATAAGGGATGCACAATTTACAACTAGTCATCCAAAAGCATTTAGTGTACCAGAAATGCTTGCCAAACGGCACCCCACTGGTAAACGGAATGTCGTTTATTAGTTCAATCTCTGCGGATTTTCTGTTTTCTATGTTGATTTCAGAGGCTTATATGTATCGTATTCAGTTATAAACTATTTTATATCGTTAGTAAAGTATATTATATATAATGACTTCACTAATTTTCAAATGCAAGTGGTCACAATGGATAGATTAATTCCATGCTACAGTGTAATATTCATCTAGTCTAGCCCATTACCATCGGGAAATGAAACTGTGACCTCGGCATTGGAAGGCAGTAAGTTTAATACCTAGGCTAAGGGCAGTTATCCGAACACCTACAGTCACTCATCTCTTGAGTATCTCTTCTTTTGTGTTTCTCTCTCATACTCTAACTTAAATATCAATTTAAGGACACTCAAACAATGACATAAACAAAGCGTGAAATAACGAATAAGAACGGCCATATAAAGGAACTGACTCCAATAAACCATTTTACTGACCGTCTAAAACCTTCCTTGGTGTCTAAAGCCCGTCTACCTTACTGAAATCTTCCCAATTCGCTAAGTTTTGCGAGTGTATAACAACATTTTGTCAGCCATTGCTTAGATGGATTCTTTCATTTTATAGCGACAAGACATTTACTTCGCTTTCACGTTTTAGATAGTTATATAAAAGCTGTAGTCGAAGTAGGGATACCAATTCAGAGACGGCAAGCATAGGTTTTAGAATTGTACATTTCAATTCAGTTTAGGCATATTTACTGTGCTGTGTTAGTTTACAGCATGCATAGTTACAGAAAGGTTTAAAAAAATTCAATTAAAACTTATACAAGAACTTCATAGTGACAGTAACCCTAGCCCTAAACTAATTAAAGATCTTATCTAGAATTAACTTTCAAGAGGAAACGATCTATTGTTGTCATATTTCAATCTCAAATCAGTAATCAAAGTATCCTACGTATTTTATATAACTAGGTCGAATTATTCGGTCAAGACAAGTAAAATATTTCTCATCCCTTCACAAAAACTAAAGGTAAATAGTTAAAATCAGGCCGCGGAAAATTAATATATTTGATGGAAATGGATATCTACTCGGCCAAATATTACCAATGTCTAGCAAATGACGATCCAATCAGAATATGTTTACGACATGCATATAATTAATTCGAAGAGTTAATGAAACTCAGGTCCATATTACTTCATCATAAATGAATTTCGGATGCCATGGAAAATAAAATATATCATTTCAATGACTACGCTGCAGATTTTGGTAAGTTCAATATTGTTAACTCTATTGTATTCAAACTACGATCACGAAGAAAACATTTGATGTAATATTTATCAATTACGGTATTTTTTGTGTGTGCCGCATATTTGAAAATGAATATTGATATATGAATATGATAATTAATTTGAAAATAGAAAATTAATATGCATATGGCAGCAATAATTAATACAACCCTATGACTTCGTTTTGGGAAAATAAATATAAATGGTAATCTTTCGTTTTTTTTAACTTTACCTCTCAGCTCAGCCCAGCTCACCACCAGCTCCCTCCTTATAAGGTAAAAATGATACTCAGTTTTGTATGCGTTGGTGGTGACTCAGTGGGTCTAACCGCGTTGCAATCAAATATTGAAAATCATGGAAGATTTATATTTTAATGCTTTAAGTATTTACTAATTTTATTCTTAAAATATGGGACTCTGTATTAACCTGATACTGTGAGAAAATAAATTTATATCATAAAATTAATCTTATATCTTATTAGTTAACACATTTTGTGATTATTTTCCGAATTTTCAAAAAAACATTACAAAAATTTAATATTTATTAGATATTTTACGGATATTAGTGCTAATGTCCAATTTCATAAAAGCAAAACATTAAATCTAAAATATAAGCGTTAATAGTTTGATTCCTCTTTCTGACCTAATTAGTAATTAAAAATGTATAAAAAATATATTATTTAATACGCTCAAATATATTTTTAGCAGTTTTACAAAACATACGAGGAATGAGATATCTGAAACAAATATTTGAAATTAATTTAGTAGATCGTGCGAAGAGAAGAAAATGCGATATTAGGTTTAATAATTTGTTCAGACATGTAAATTTTGGATATTGAAGTAAAAAAAGGATTAATAACTTTAATGACCAAAAAAGGCTGAACTAAATTGTCTTGTTTACTTATATGGGCTGTCTTCAACTAAGAAATATTTGCAAGGAAATAGCAAGCCTCCTTAGGTCGTAAACAGTTTGTGCCACTTGTGAGGGAAACGGTTCTGAAAAAATTCACTTACCCCACAATCTCCATAAAGTAGTTTGTGAGGGTATCAATTCAAGCGACTAACTTCGTGGAAATCGCTCACACACAAACGTACCAAATAAAATAGTTTCAAGAAGTATTTGCGAGGTTGCTAATTCAAACTCAAAGGACTAACTTCGTGGAAAGCACTCACACAAACCACACCCTTGCCACAAACGTAGCGCACTAAAAACAAATGAAGAAACAGACTATAGCTTTAGTCTTGAAGGGAAAGGGAATAAACACAGGTCGCAGGGTTCGCTAAGAAATATTAGCTAATTCTAATGAATCATTGGGGGTCTAGGAGAGGCATCAGGGATGAGCGAAAGATTTCTCCTGGCAACACAGTCAAATATAGTGAACAAATCTTTTTATTTTATTTTATGATCTTAACTGGTTCAGGTACCCTAATGAGAATGTGGATATTGACTGGGAGCATTCCAGCTCCAAAGATCTTCGGATGAAACTACGTCACACAATTTCAGAGCACCAAATAATTTTGGAAACCACAGGTAGTACAGAAAGTGTAACCAAACCCCCTCACCCTGAAAGCGTGATAATTTTCATCAGCCTGAAGACTTTGCACAAAGTAAACTTTGTCCTCTTCTGCCTCACCAAGCTTTTTAACTGATTTTTTTATTAATTGGACACCGACGGAGAAAAAAATTATCTTCATCATAGACGGGTTATAGTTCAACTACGGTTCGACAGGGTTCATTAACACTTTGAGAATCGGATATTGCCCCTCAAGGGATAATGAGCGAAGGGGATAGGGTAAGTCCGGGAACTTATATACTAGGTGACTCCGAAAAATATCATGTACCCAAGAAAAGCAAACTGCTTAACTTCACGGCATTGACATCGGAGATGAGACCTTGTTTTGGCCTGCTCTGCCCTTCTCCCCGCATTAAGTCTGCCTTTCACGAAGTTCTCCACTCTCGTAAAATGGCTTGTAATAACGGCGAGGGTCTAGCAAAAAATAAAGGTGGCTGAGCTAGAGATGAACGGGTATTTCGGCCGGAAAGGGGAGTCATGCAAAAGCTAAGGGAGAAAGAAAAAGGGAACCAATTCATTTAAGGGAGAATGAATGTTTATATTTGTTCAGCTACTAAATTCGCACAATTTCATTAAAGAAAATTCCTGTGAGCCTCCCAAAACTCAATATGTCCTGCTGTGAAACTCTGAGACTTAATTTCGAGTCAGTGTTTTCTTCATTCCTTTAGACACGAGTAATTTTTGCATAATAAAAGCTATGACATCAGCGGGTTTAAAAAAATTAGGGCTCTGAGGGAAATAAGCGATCTCCTTGCTGGCACCAAATTGGAAGCTACAATGCAAAGAATTTTGAAGGCTTAATATAACTAACCTTCCTTCATTGCGAGCACTCGTTTCAATACGTTCAATCTGCATTCTTTAACTTCCTCGAGTAACATTGAAAAAGAACGGTATATGGCATACGATTTCATTTGAAACAGTGAACGATAAATAGAAATTAAAAATCTCAGATCAAATGATTCACTTCCCGAACTCACAACCCTAATCTACCCGCACTAATGAAAGCCCTAAATGTTATAGTATGCATACTACGCTATCACCAACGGAGTTTATATTACATTTCCAAGGGCTATTCCATTCGGCTATATCGGTTAGGGCTTTAAATTCTACACTCACTACCATCACCAATTTCACTGCTAAATACCCTTCAGTCACAAGGATTTTATTTTGAAGTTCTCCTTTGAAGATTATTCGTGGAGAAATTCTTCAACCGTATCCACCTCTATGGGAATATTAAACTTGTAATTTATTTAATTTGTAATATTGCTAATATTATTGACTGATATAATTTCACCGACATACCCTTAAATTTCAGTGATACCTTTATAAGTTTCATACATTGAAATCAACCCCTGCTACAAACCGAAGTGGGTAAAATGTAGATAGATTACTTTCTTCTCCCAAACAGATGCATCTCAGGAAGTACACATTAAAACTGCCTTCCGTTTCATGCATAAATTTCATATTTTCACGGCCTTTAACGAACATCCTCGGTACCTCCGAGCACTGGGTATCTTCAGAAACTGACAAATGGCATTCTTTCAAATAGTACTCCTGCGCAGGAACTAAACTACAACATACTGAGAGAATCGAATGAATCATGGAGAGAGGCAAAGTAATTAGCTGGCGCGAAATATTTTTCCCTCCTATTACCTACGAATTGCTTTCGCCTATTTGTTCTCATTATCTCTTGGCCAAGGTAATCATGATTTATCTTAGCACGATTTCTTATTAATGGCTAAAAAATGGTTTTATATTCACTGATCTTATGACTCCGGCCTGACGTGGCTTCGATTTTCTCCTTTTTTAATTAAGGCATAAAAACTGAGGGAGTGCGTCTGGAATTTGTTTCCGAAGCTTGAGCTTACTATTACAAACGCCATGCCCGACCATTAGCCGACAAAGATCTCAAATATCGCTTGGAAATTCACCAACGAAATTCATAAAAAGGATTTATTCCCCGACTTTCAAGTCTCGGAATAGCAAGAATTGCTGGAGCAAGCGGATTGAAAACGACAAACCTTTTTTTTCTAGGACAATATAACTGTAGTGTAGCACCATTTTAATGAGCAGGCTTTAAATGATGCGTTCAAAGCATTAACTGAATGAGCAAGTTTCATAAATGCACAAATTTTTATGAAATAGAGACACTTTATTTTTATTTATGGGCTCTTTTAGTTTTCAAACACTCTAATGGCATTTTTCATTTCATCACAGCAATAAGTATTTAATTAATCTACCTATCTATGAACCTTCTTAAATGCGCAAACGAAATATACGAGATATGTATACAATATAATAGGCGATGAGCAATGAGAATTAATATTCGCCGCAGCATAAAAACAGCATTCGTCCTCTATAAATTGGAACTGACAAGGGCACTATTGCAACGTACCCAACTCTGGGTACGCGGTGGCCTAGGGATAGCACGCTCGCCTGTGGATATAAGGGTCGCAGGTTCAATCCCCGGCAAAGGCAAAAAATAGTCAGTATCTTAATTGCGTTCTGGAAAGAGGCAACTTCATTTGATGATTGAAAAATCAAATCTGGAAAGAGACAACCTACGATTAGCTGGAACGAGACAAACTAACAAGATATACAAGCCGGAATGACTAGTGGCAAAAAAATCCTTCCCCCCCCCCCCC
>LYUA01001401.1:72489-86029 GCA_002093875.1 Calopteryx splendens | reverse complement strand
ATGAGATGGGGGGGTAGGGTAAGAAGGGTGTGCTCGGGAGGAGTGGGGCGAGAAGGGGTATTGGAAAGTTGTCACTCGTCCGAGGTGTCGGGTGGTCGGGCAAGTTTCGTGGCGTGGTCTCACTCCGTGGGGAACCTTGGCGGATGAAATATCTAAAAGGGCGCGGGAGGGACAGAAATGGTGCAGAGCGGGAAAACCCCTCGCCGCCTCCCCTAACGGACGGCTCTTAGTGTGTCCGCTGAAGCCAAAGCCTTCAGTATCACGAAACGACTCGGAGGGTTCGGTTCGTTAACAGAAGTAGGCGAGGGGGGAAGGGATCCGCCCTACTGACTCTCCCAGCCTTTCTCCCCCACCGATCCCGCAAGACCGCCTTCGAGATTGGGTAAGGGGTGTACTTCGATGGGGGAGCCGTTCGCGGCTTGATCCTCGGGGACGACCGCGTACCTTCGACGTGGTCACGTGCAGCCCTGGCCTTTTTGGAAGACGTGGTGGAGTCCACTGTCACCTGGAAGGATTGCCTTAATATCCGGTCGTCGCTGGCGGTAAGATAATTATCACTCCGACCTATTATCTTTCAATCACGCCTTTCCATGCGCGAATGCTGTGCCGGCCGATGGTCTGTCGACGATTAATATTGAATCTAGAAACTTACGAAGAGTGCCAATGAAATTTTGACATTCAAATAATCTCCAAAATGACATTCACATTTTTTTGCTGGAGAACCGAAATCTCGAAAGTGTATACAATCCAAGGGAGAAGTGGAAATATTTACGGGAATGACAAATCTATTAAAGATAGAGGAATGCACTGCAGAAAAATTATACAGTATGCTTTTTTTTATTCCTTTAGACTTCTTAATTGTCATTTAGTTTTCATATGGTTTTCTACTAATTAAAAATTTTACTTTTAGCTATATATAACTTTAATTACTAATGAGTACAATTTCGTAATGGTATAGTTATTTTTCAGCGCTTTGCAGGTTGTTAATTTACATTCCCGTACTTCGTTATTTTAATTAATTACACTAAAATTCATTGCAATAACAAAAAATATATTTCTTCATTAAATTATATTTTTAAATATATTGCATAAAATATACTAATATTCTTGTTTCAAAAATATTCCTTGTGTTATGCACTTGTAACGTATCTTATACTAACTTAATCCAGTAACTACACACGGTTTTCTAGTTTGTCCCCAAAGACGGATCTGAGACAAAATGGCGTCGCTTTTCAAGGACAGCGTAAGTAAATTCATCGTTAAGCTTGCCCCTGCAGAGTCAGCCACAATGTATTTTTATCAATATCCTGCTTTTAGACCTTTTTGTCACTCACTCAACTATTATATATTCAGTGAAGGAAACATAAATGGGAGATGCTCGGAAAAGAAATGTCGCTACTTCAAAGAGACGAGCAACTCTGCGGTAAAATCTCCCTTGGATGGAATTGCCATATTTGCCATTCCATCAGCACAACAAAGCACGCCATTGTGAATAGCGGACACCCATAATCAATACATTATGCGCTCTGGGTTCCCCGAGCTCCGAGAATTGCAACGATCCACTCTTGTCAATAACGAGACGCTAATTTTCCCTGAATGCTTAAAAAGTTGGGGATTTGAGCGCGCACATTGGAGTCCAAGGGCATTACGGCAGTATTCCATTTGCGTGGGGGACATAGAGGGCTCAACAGAGTACGAAGTAATTGCAAGAGATGAATCGAATTCTCACGAATTCAGCGTGGGACCCAATTTAGTCGCCCCGAGAGTGCGACTAAAATTATCGTTATTTCATATCGAAAATAAGCCTTTCCCTTGAGGTTCCATCCTCAGGAATATACTAAATGCAAATTTTCCTTACGTCACTTCAACTTTTTAGGGGACCCCTAATTTTTTTCCTCCGGTTAGAGAACCCTATGTAAAATAATGATGATTCCCCAAGGGGTGTGGAGGGCAGGAACTTGACCCACATTTCCCTGCCCCAAGACTCGTCCATATGCACGTTTTATGGACAGCGTTTCAGCAATTAATATTCCAGAAAAGGCGGTGAATAATATTTTTATAATTCTCGAGATAGAGAGGGAATTCAAATGAAATCGACCTCTGAGAAGTTCAAGGATTTTATTTCCACCCGATGAAGAAGCCAAGGAAATGCCGAAGGGGCTGAAAAATATTTGGAATATGGAGAGAAGCACCTAAGGAAAGCTGGAGAGTCCATGCATTTTTTGGTAACTAAAAGCATACATCCTGGCCAAAGAAATAGACTCTCATTTCATTACGCCATAAACAAAGCATGTTATACAAAATATGTAGCAAGAAGGCGTTTATGAAAGACGCAACTCAGCATTTTACGATGTGACAGTGGTCTTTCATCAATGCCTTCCATCAACACCTTTAATATTCTTACAGCCGCGTAATTTGTAGGTAATTTTATTTCTTATTAAATACATTGTTTTTCTATACTATTTTCTGGTGTGTGAACGTAAGTGCTTCACTCTACATTATAATTTAACATTAACTATTTTCTTGATAAATGTAGGATTCCGATGAAGACAAACTGTTTTTACATGCCAAATTTCCACATATTTTCAAATTAACTAACATCAATGTGCATTGCTATGTCCACTTATTTTCTGGCATCCTCCTTTAAAATATTGCATAAATTTGTTATGATAATAAATTTTACTTCATTTACATATTCCAAATAAGTAAAATTTGCATATATCATTAAATAATTTTGACTGTTATCAAACACAGTTGATTGAATCCTCAAAGTTATAGGGATCCAGAGGGGAATTTGCATAGCTCCTCGACAATAGCAGTGCTTTTTGAAATCTACAGGAACATATATGACATGCAAAGAAGCTCGATCAGTGCAAAGATGACGAGGAAGTATCCACCACTAAAGCTGTTTTCGAAATATGGGCAAGAACACCAAATAAATGGTGTTGTCTTTGCCAGCAAGTCTTTCGTTTCAAATTTTCATGGTATATAGTAATAATACTTAATGTATCTCTTTCATTTACAATGCTGGTAATAAAAACAACCAATTCAGTGCTCAATTTTGAAGTAATAGCTTTAGATTAATTTACAATGACCTTTTATAAATCTAGTGTCATATCGACAAATGTTTAAAGCAAGATTACACAATCATTCATGAACTTCTGTATATTCCGGAACGCAAAGTTACATATGGCTTAGAGTAAAATTGCCGATATTTGAGGAATCCTTACCATAAGAGGGTGTATTAGGATCCTTGACGTCTGTCCTTTAAGTTTTGAACAGCCACAAACACGGGGGTTTCCCGCGTGAGAACTAATCCAGGATCTTGGGCGTCCGTTTTAAATGCAACTTTAATGAATCACAGTTCCCATCATAGCTCCCATTACATTCACTTAATGACCATACGTTTTACCAAGATTAAATTAGGATTTTTGGGTATTTTCTGTGCTTTCCTTCAATTGAGTGAATTACCTAAAGCTTAGACTCGTAACTCTTATAGTATATCGTTTCATTTGTATGCAAATGAGTTAACAGAGGGTTGGCTAATGCAAGCTCGTGAACTCCATGTATAGTTCGAGTCAAAAGCCCATATTACGGTCCCCAGTTGATAGTCTACTTCACTTGGGTATCCTGAGCTTATATTTGAAAAGGATTTTCGGCTGAGCTGAGTATCAACCTCGAGATAATAGGTATAACCGGTCCTTCGGCCCGGAGATGGCCTTAGCACCGGGAGTTTAGAACTTAACTTCAGATCCCTCATGGATGTAAAATTAATTTACCCGGGCATACAGATTCAATAATATTTTCATAGTTAAACTATGAATAAAAATATTACCAAGATTGACGGACAACTTCCGTGACAAATTTTATCAACATCATATGCCGCCACAATGATTATGATAGACATAAGGAAAATAAAATCGAATTTAAATATATATCTTCTTGGGTCCTTCTGCATGAAACATATGAAATCACTTCGAACTAATATGATACCTATTAGAATCAATTATATTCGACCGGCAGATACCAAATTTTACCAAGCAGAATAAAGTACCCTCGCTTCCCTTACGTACCTATATAATTTTAAAATTTACAAACGGATTTATCTTTCGTGCATCATTTTCTGAAACTTTGAGCAAATACATCTGCTGATGTTCATTGAAAGACGAGAAGCCAATCCGTATAAGCCGATGCTGTAAGCACTCGCTGGTTAAATAGAAAGGCTGAGGTTCTGAATTAAGTCTTGGTAACTTAATTCAGTCATGAAACGGAGTTTCTTGAGTTGAGTTTACTATGCGATATGAAACCACCTGTCGGAGCACTTAATAAACAACATAAATTCTAGTATTGGCTGGATAAAATTAATTTTTTGATCAGATAATTTTGCCTCCCACCTTAATATCTCCAGAAATCTGTTCATGTCTCAACCAAATGAATTTTAAAATATTGATATGCCGACATGCTCCTAAAAGTAATGATATTATATATTTCAAAAGGCTAAATGCCTAAATGGAACTAAACAAATGTTAACAATGAGGCGAGTTTGTTGACTATGAGAATTACAAGAGGGTGTGATTCCCGAAGCCAACAGGAATTATATCAGAAACTCCTATATCGATATTCCGGTCATCAAAGGTAAGCATCAACGGGGAGATTTGTTCGGGTAGGCTTGACTCGGGAAGAGCACAGTGGTGACACACCATCCGAGGTCACCGAGACTCATAAATCTTGAGGTTACATAAAAGGGCGTAGGAAATCACCTTTCGTTTCCCGAGAACAAATTGCAGGTAGATGAGTGGAGTCAAGAGACTCCAGAGGGAGAAGACTCTTATTTAGTGAAGGGCCGGAGAGGTCCCCGTTCCACCATTCTCCCTCCTGGTCTACCGCCCCACCCACTTAAGCACATATTTCCTCATCTCTCTTCCCGATCCTCCTTTAGTAAAAAAATCCATGGACCGACCGAGTTCTGAAATTAAACCCAAAAATACTTTTAATCTAATTTCCGTTGAAGACAACCGGTTCCTCCCCCCATCGTTCGACCTCCCCTCTCGAATTGCCTGGCGAAGATTTCCCCGAAGAGACACTTTAGGAGAAAAAAGAATGATTAAAAAAACTCTCTCACGTCTCTGCGTCGTTTTTCGCCCCCTGCTCCCGAGGAAAGTTTCCGGGACTTCCCGTGCTCGCAAGGCGCCCCAGACCAGTTTTTAATAAAAAGGATGAATTTGGAAAAAAATTACGCCAGCTCCAATTTTTTCCATTCGCCCCTAGCTTGGAGGCTTTCATAGAGGTTCGGGTTCCCTTCCGGCTTCCGTCTTGGGTTTGCTCCTTTCCCATTCTCTTTCTCTTTGACTCTAAATGAGTAATACCGTGGACATGGGCGGGGGAAGGGAAAAATGAATGCCTACTCGGGAGAATCGGCTCGCTAATTTTTTGTCATATTGGATCTGGAGGAAACTGAGTCGTTATTTATATACCTTTTGTGAATAAAAGAAGGAAGTGATACGAGACTCCCCACTCTGACGTTACCACGTGTGGGGAATGAACCTTAATAGACATCTACACGAACCCGTCCTGTGGCCAGTCACTTGGCGGAACTTGCATATATTTTCGAAACCGTGGATTTGCCATCCTAGCCGCCTTAGCATGGGTCACTCAAGACGCACTGTGGAGATTCAAGGTTCCCCCGACTCCCTTGCCACAGTACGCAGCTCACAAACTTAGATCAGCTAACACAAACTTCGGTTCATAACGATAAGAAAAATGGTTACGCTAATAATTGGCTCATTCTCACCAGCATCAGATACAGTTCTCGACTTTAATATTTTTAAAGGTTAAATAAGTTATAGAAGAATTGACCTGAGTTTACTAAGAATTACCCTGACTAAATTTTTATCAGGGTAACAACTTTATGGCCTTCATGATAAAAATTCTCTAATTAACGTCATCTCAGGATCTTTACTCAAATGAAAAAAAACATGCGTCTATATCCACATAACACTCCGCAAGCCACATAAAGTGGGTGTGGCAGGGGGTCTTAGGTCAGCCTTTAATTAAAGGAACGGGTAAAGGTAGTCTTTGAAAGGGGGCACGGAGGTACATGCCAGCGTTTTTTCTTTTGCTCGAGCGAAAAACGAACTCTTGAATCTATCGACTCTAATGTTATCACCATTTTTCCGATGTAGTGTGGGGGTTGGATTACTCCATCTATGTCTAAAGTAACATCACACTATTGGTGCCTTTTTAGAAAGCTAGATCCAGAGTTGCATCTGCGGTATTTTAGGCATTCCCATTTAAAAAATCACTTATTACTTGCGCGGCGTTCTCTCATTGCAGTTTTAGCGGATTGGGCTGCTTGTACTTATCAAATTTAATGATAAATTTCGAAGTGGTTTAAGATTATATTGGATTTACATACGTGATTGGCAAAGACAGTAACTGACAGTAACTATGAGCCCATACTCCACCACCCTTTAACTATTCATTCCGCGAAGATATCAAATACATGCACAAAATAATTTAAAAAGCGAACAGCAACTGGAGTGAAAACTCAAAACAACTGACTATCACGAGGCTG
The DNA here is from genome assembly GCA_002093875.1 of Calopteryx splendens. Lineage (NCBI taxonomy): Eukaryota > Metazoa > Arthropoda > Insecta > Odonata > Calopterygidae > Calopteryx > Calopteryx splendens. Next base: position 79,455 of record LYUA01001401.1, on the reverse strand, counting down.
TACTGAGTACAGTGAGCTTTATTTCACGTTAATTCAAACCTGATCGGATCCCAGGCTCCCCATTATCAAAACTAGGATTTTAATTTAAATTCTTCTGTGAACTTCGCCTTTGGCGTTCAGGTAGTGAAATATTCAGCTGAATATAAGTCGGTGCATATGATTTGGGTATAACATTTTTCTTAGACCTGAATTAAAAAGCAAAGAATAACATCGGAACTTGCCGGGACTTGAGGCTTTCCCGAAACTTTGGAGTTTTTGGAAGGAGGGTGAGCATAAATTTGATACTATGTGATTAGAGTTTGGAAAAGGATGAAGAAAGTTAGTTGAACATTGAGGAATACAGACGAAGACATATTTATACACTTAGGTTTTTGGAATGAAGAAATTTAGCGAGAAAAATTAAAAAATAGAGAAAAGGTTTATGGAGTAATTTTGAAAAGCATCGGGCTATTGAAGGATAAAACAGAAAAATTTGATCAGCATGAAAGAGGATGAGAGGAGACATACTAGACATTATTGCGCGAGGGTGGTTTTCGTTAGTAGGAACTGAATAATAGCTTATTGAATGGGAATAATTTTAAATATTATTTATATCCAGCACCAGCAGGTACACATTTTTTTAAACAATGACAGGAGGATTTTAGAAGGGAGTTAGGGTATGTAGAAAGATACCGATTATGCATCTTTGGTCAGAGAAACACCGAATTGGATAAAAAAACCGATTCCGTTTCAAGTATTCACTTATATGAGCGACAGTACAGACCGCTGTGTCAATTATGCTGTAATTATATGCATTACGGTTTCCCGTCAAATGCAGGAAATAGCACAAATAAGCACGGAAGGGAATTAAAACTAGATTAATTAAATTTCAAGAGAGTAAAAATGTATGCCACGTTATATTCTTTACTTTCATTTTATTTATCTGAGCAATGATGGAGGTTGAAGTACCAAAAATAAGGCTTAGCTGTTATAGAGGAATTGGAGATGTTAGTATATTAACTTTAATATTAAATGAGTATTTCTAAAAATATTATGCAAGCATATTCTATTTCATTCTCCGTTCGTTATTGAATACATTTTTTTCCCGTTGCACTTTTATTTCCCTGTTATTCCTCATAATATAACTCTTGAGTTTTTACAAAAAAAATATTAATTGAAAACGAAATTATATTGGTAAAACTATGAGGAAAAGTTCAATTAATGGTTTTGGCAATACGATATTAGTGTTCTGCGAGAGATTTTAGCTGGTAATTAGTATTAGGTGTGATGAAATTCTGTGCCTCATTAGCGTGAATGTTCGACGAGTTATTTTACATCATGACTGACCTGGAGAGTGGTACACATACCGGTAGTAATATTAGTATATCATGTCAATATCCACTAGGCTATTTTTTTCTCATATCCACTTGCAAGAGCATGGACATTTTAGAAACCAAAAAATTTTTAATTGTTCTCACGCAGAGCGTAAAGGCTCAAAGTGAATTAATTTCGATGTTCCGTGGACGACCGAATGAACTGGGACTGAAGTAATACCTTCGATTTTTGGAGGAGCCTCGCAGGAAACACTTGCATGCATTTTTCGGCGTTGTCGAGGGAGGCGGTACTTCGATATGCCTTGACTACGACCACCCTAGTTAAGGAGAATGAAAAATTCCGATCAAGTTATTTTAACGTAAGAAAAAAAGTATAGCCAATACAACGAGAACTAGAATTAGAGCACTTCAAATAGAGAGTAAGTTGACAAAGTTATGCCTCGCTACACAATACACCTCTTATTTACCTAATTACTTGCTGTCTAAAATCTCCTCCAATTGTATTGTTTATTGCAAGTCACTCTATTTGTGAATTTTTATGGGTGTTTTAATAAGATAAAACGTTTCTGCGTAATTTACAGTCAAGAACTTAAATTTAATGCATTTACATACAACACATAAGATAAGCATTAAAGTGTGGTACAGTTCACTTTAGAACTATCCAATTCCCTGTCGTTCTCATTTTTTTTATTTTCAGAAAAATGGTCCTTTTTCATTGAGAATCTATCAAACTTTATGCATCCGTGTAATGGATAGACCAATTATTCCTCCAAGAAATTGATTTGATTTTACTGCTCTTGGTAATTAGTAGAGAGGCATAGGAAAAATCTAATGCTACCAAGTCATTGAAAATGACAGCATCATCATGCATGTGAGGTGATAGAACCGGAAATATACCGAAATAGAACATCCCTATCAAGCTAATAATCTCCGAAACTGTCATTTGTGATCAAATTATTGGTGGGCGATGTCATTTACCGTTTTGTGAAACTATGACATGATTATCAAAATCACAGTAATCAACCCGAAGGTCGGTTTGGTAGGTGAGGCTAAAGCTTACCTAGTATTAAGCCTTATACGGCGTGTGAAATTCACACATCAGTGTAGGGTGGCCAGTGTCTTCCCCTGTACCGACTGTGATTTCCCAGTTTGACCTGGTACCCGAAAAATGTTACACAGCTGAGGGTGCCAAGAGACACCACAGGGAATCGAACCCAAGCTCTCCGGTCAGCAGTCCAGCGCTCTAACCACTGGGCTACCACGTCCCCTTGCATGATTATAACTTACAAAAAAAACTAATTGGTGATATTCCACGCAATTTTCATTCAAATCACGCAGATTCATTGGCGAAGTATGCCTCTAATATTTCAAAGATCATTTGAATATGTTATCATTATTACGTGGAGTGCGTATTTCTATGATTTCCTAAATTTTAAATGTATACCTATACATCCATTCTTAAAAGATATACGTACACTTGGTTAACAAACGATCAAAATATTAGGCAATAACAAGAATTCCCAGACAACCAACTTCCTTGGCAATGACGTCAAAAATAGGCTTGACTGCAAATTTTAGAATATGTTTTGTTACAAATTTACATTCTTTAACGTGTGTCATAAATTTACTAACTGTAAGTTAGATAACTAAATCGTGCCAATTATATTTAATATAATGTGTATTAGAATTATAAAATGCTCCATATTATGCAGCAGTGATATCTCCAGTAAGATTTTACGCAAGAAATATATTGCTTGTAATCCTATGGTCATTGGTGATTCTATTTCTCATCTATGAAATTTTTGCATAGTAAATCCATGCATAAATCTTTTGCATAAATAATTACTTGGGTTTATAAACATTTCATGCTATGCACGGGAAAAATTTGTAAAGGGTGTTAGGAATCTTGATTTTCTTTCAACGTTTCTATAGCATATATTTTTTCACTAATTTTCTTTTTCTTTGTTAGTTATCTCTCAGAAAGACATTTTACTATAGGTATACGCTTAATATGATAATTATTCACGTGATAAGTTGCTATTTAGAACTTGAACGGATTATAACCGGTCTATCTGCGCCAAATTGACCAAATGTCGCTGCACCTTCACCATTCCCGTAAGGAAATAAGATCAAGTCTCAGACAAAAGTCAAAATTCAGGAAGAATTATCTATTGATTCATTTTAGGACTCTCGAAGTCTTTGGAACGCTTCCCGGGAGCCAAGCGCTTAGGACGGCATCTTCTCGTCCCTTTAAATATTTTCCTCGAGGCATGATTTTCTCTCTCCCCAGAGGGAAAGGAAAAAAGAGTGTCCGAGGCGGAAAGTAACGGTGTTTGGGGTAGTAAAATTAACCGGAGGGTACGTGGAGAGAGACAGAGATGAGCCACATTTATTCTTTCTGTCTCTCTCTCTTTCCACTCCATTCCTCCGTTGCCCGAAAGAGTGAGAGGGTAAGAGGTAGGGAGGTTTGAAGGCGTTTGAGGTCTTTTTCCGTTTTTTCTTCCTCAACCATCCCCACATCGTCCCTCAAACACCGGGCATGGAATAAAATTGACGTCCGAGTGGAACTGCCTCGTTCCCACTATCTCTCTCCCGTCCAAAAAAATGCTTTTCATTCCTCAAACTCATCCGTATCAATTCACGTGCGAAACGGGAGTTCTCTGACACACATACGGTCTCCGATGTACTGCGAATTTTTCCTGCTCTTAGTGTACAAATTAAGTCTTCAAAGGTTATTGCGCAATAAGAAACACAGTTCTCAAAACGCCTCGAGTGGATCGAAATGATCGTCGGAATATCCTCTAGCGTCGTAGCTACTTTGCCTTCATAATGGAACGGACGATGTGGACGAATGAACAACCACCATACATACAACTATTAATACGATAACTAACATTATAATAAAATATTCATATCAAGCCACTCAATTTTCTTTTGCTCTTCAAGGAATGTAGTGGGAATAGATATGAACGGACCTCCTAACCGATTCGAGTATAATATTGAATCGTGTGAAATTTAAAAACTTCAAGGAGCATTTCGTAATCCAACATGGTTCAAATTACTTGTCTAAAAGTCAATGGGGAAATAAGGCATTTAGTGTTTCCACATATAGTTTTATTCGCTACCCAGGTATCACGACTTACATCGTCATCATCAGACCATGATGATGGCGTTGTGCATGCGTTAAAAGCTAGGTGAAAAGATTTGTTCCGAGAAAATTTCAACTATTTTCATTCAAAATAAATCGTGACTCCAGAAACCACATCGAACAACAAACGTTACAGACAAAATAATGAAGGCATTTAAAGCAGACAAACTTGTATCATTGTAATTCCTACCCTGTGTTCTTTAAATGTTGTGTTCCCTTTAAAAAAAAATTTAGTTTCAATTTTGCAGTTTAATTGGATGTAAAACTTCATGGGAAATCTGTTTTATACTCTAAAATAATTTTGATAAAATAATATTTACTGTTGAAATTAAGACTACTAAATTTAAAAAACAACATAACTGTAATATTCCTCAAACATTTTTAATTCAGATACGCTGCAATGAGGAATGTTAGGAGAAGATTATATCTAGGAATCATTATGGACTTTTACGATGGCAGTAAAATACGTAATTGACATCAAAGTTGAATATGACGCAAGTATGTATGCATGTAAAGTATGCTAAGAACGTTAAAGAGAGAACGCAATATTGATTAGTGCCAGCAACCTATTAAAAGGCTTAATATATAAATTCACAAAATTTATAAACGAAAAATGAGGAATTATAACCAAAGAACTCCGCATACCTAGTTTAGAAAAATAGGAAATTGTTCACTAACTAGGAAATGGAAGTGAATATTTGACCATTTTTTCAACTTGATGGACTATATAAATGAATATGAAGGTTTATTATTATGAGTAGCAATGTACATTTTCAGATAATATAATCCCAGGTCTTTATATATACACATATGTGCAACTACAAAACCTTGACGGCGATTTTCCCATGCATATATATTTATTCATTGTTCTACGTAGTCACCATATAATCATGACGGATTAATGCTCAAATAAGATAGGTATTACGAAATATTTTATTAAGAAAAGGAGTCCAATGGCTATAAAACATTGTTTCTCAAACATGCATATTAAGGGGGAAATCCCTTCGAAACGCCAAGATCATACCACTGACGAAAAAGAATAATTTATTTATAAAATAATGCAATCAGCAAAGAAATTAATCTTGAGAAAACTATTTCAAGGAATGGATTCAAAGAAACTGAAATTCCACAAATCATTCATTTCTTTGAATATGGTAAAAATTTCACAGAGCTAAGGCCGAGATAGTATCATATATCAATTTATCACTTAACGGGATTAAAATAATTTCAAAATTTTGTGAATATGCATGTATTTTCATTGCTTAAATAATTTATAAAATCGTGCCAAAATGCGAAATTCATTTCCATCAATCCAATCTTTTCTAAAATCTATACCGTAATGAATGTAAAATAGAGACGAAAAAATATTTCATTAGACGGAATTTAAACTCAGATCCTCCAATTAGGTGTATTCTAGCGTCTGATGTTGTAACGTTAAACAATTGCAATACACAAACTAAAAATTTGTATATCGGTCAATCCAAAAAATTGTTTTGCTGCCACTTTCCGTACATTAATGAATTAACTTCCACCCGTGCGCTTGGCAGCATAAATCGTTCTGCCGTGACTTCCCCTCGGTATTATTGCATGCATAAGTATAGAATAATAAAATGATAATCCAAAAACACCATTTATAGTTATATTTTTAACGCATATACAATAAAAAAAAAAACAAAAATTTCCATGTACATTTTCGTAAACCTTTAAAAAAAAATCTTACAGAATAGTTAAAAGGCACGACTTTGCATTCAGCTTATGCATCAAATCGCAGCCCCCCTGACGCACATAGGCGGACCTCCAGGGAGCCGCAGACCACGGCCTGAGAACCCCAGGCTCAAGCACAATGCGCAGTACTCGCGGAACTTAATTTGCATATCCAGTGCCTCCCAGGCTTTAGAGCCCGGCACCGCGCCAGGGACATGCGCAGCGCGACTGCACCCGAAAAATCCCGGCTCCCGGGAAAGCGAGGTGAAACGAAACGGCAGAAATTTATTCGCAGCTTTTAACATCCTTCTCCCTATTCTCCCCCGACCCCTCTCTTCGCTCCTATTGTCCGCCCAATTACTCGTGGGAGGGTGCTGGGGCGTGGGAGGGTGCGGGGGCGTGGGAGGGTGCGGGGGCGTGGGAAAGGGGGAGACGAAACCGTAGGTTTTGTTGAAATTTCATTCGAGCGACGCTTCATCCTTCGTCGAAACGTATTTATATCGCATGCATGCGTACAAAACATGTCTCTATACACACCTATGCACCCATACAGATTCACATGAGTAAACATTCACTTAAAAAGTACCCCTTGTCCTACCTCGTCCCCGTGGAGCGCATATTTTTTTATCACGCAAAGGAGATCGTTTAATCTTTTGTTCCTTCGTGTTTTTTGTGTGTCTGCGCCCTGAATAATTCAAACGTATTAGAAAAACCTCACGAGTGGTGAGAGGAGGGAGAGCGTGGCAAGGGTGGGTGTGGCACGGAGGGGAGGAGGAGGGGGTGGGAAAGAAAGGGAAGGCT